>CBVK0100005344.1:0-15500 GCA_900067695.1 Picea abies | reverse complement strand
AAGGAAGCACCAACTCCTTGAGTGTTCCAACACCGACTAGATGGAAGCACGAAATTCTAGTCACACAGAAACCAACATGTATAACATAGAACAATGGTTATCCCTTGCACCACCCTACCACCCTGGTTTTTCTGGATGCAACCAGATGAAAGATACAACTCCCTATGTTCAAGAACCCACTAGAAACTCTGAGGACAACAGTACTCCCTAGCACCACCCTGAGATATAAATCTTTGCTTGCTGAAATTTATTACAGTGATATAGTATTTATCAACGACTTACCAAAATCATCACTCTTCTACTACACTGCTCTGCCAAGACCTCTGCCAGAGCATATAGCCAACTCTTCTCACCATTTCCGCTCTGTCAAGCTTATGTTCTTCATCTCTGCATTTTCTCTCTTTGTTCATGCTGTAATATTCATTACATACAGTTCAACTTGTTTTACAGAAAAACAACAACCTTCCTCTGCCACATCATCTTTATTTTATTCATGCCCTCATCATCTGTTACACTCCAAATCTCCAACGCCCAGGTTCGGAATAAAAAACACTCAAGAACCATGATTCCAATGCCCTAGAACAATGATTCAGTTAGTGTAACTGAATCGTAATTGATCAAGAAACCATGAATTGAAACAACAACCCTTTGATGAGATTCTGTTTGATCATCATCGTTAGATTATACACACAGAGGATTTTTGACTTTTCAACGCATAACCTCTGATGTGGAGCCTAGCAGGGCTATCTGCTTCCCCTATCTTACATTGATGTGACCTTGGGCGATGATATCGTGTGACCATGTGATTGCGGGCATGACCAAAGGTGGTTTGAGATCAAGCTATGTTTCTCCCCACAATTTACGTCGAGCCTCCACATGTCCTTTCTAAAAAATTGTGGGTTTGATTGCGGCCCACCCTTAAATTTTTAAAGTTCACGCACCTTCAATCCCCTCAATTTGATGGGACTGTTGATCTCATGATCTTGACGATGCTCCTAAACTAACGGTTTAGATTTGTCCTTTCAAGTTCTTTGGACAATATATAACCTTCCTAAATCAATGGCTATGATTTATTCCATGATTTGGACTTCAGGAGTTTCAACTCTCAAACCCTGTTTTCCTATATACATCAATCTTCCAGATTCGATGATCTATGGACACCCTTCCTTCTCAATTGAAGTCTCAACCTTTTAAATCTCTTACCATATGACTAATGGTAGTGTCTAGATGAATAGGCCAAACAAGCACTTGAGCGCTTATCAGAATTAATGGTCATGATTTAATCTCCTAATGAGACAAACGACAGTCAGGACTTAGGGACTTCGCCCTTCAAGACTTCAGCATTTCAACTTTTCAAATCTTCTGAACAAGATTTCATCGAACAGATCATATCGTTCACTTTTATTTCGCAAAACCAAATCAATGGTCAAATTCGATCTTTACACTTATCCTTTCATTGCTTAATCCATCGACTATGATTTAATTAAGCATTGTGATGGATGGCCACCATTTACTTCGGCACTTCGGATATTCTACTTACACTATCCTTCCATTGTATTTTGATCAATGGTTGAGAATGCACTTGAAGTGATCGTCATATCAGATGACTTATGTCCACTCCAGGACTTCGTCATTCGGGAATTCAAGACTTAAGGCATCTGCTAGTGCTGAAACTCATGAAGTAAAACTCTTAGAGTGACATAAATTTCTTACATCACTTGATGACATGGCACGAGCCGAGTTCCTGCCACATGTCACTCAGATTCATGATTTGCATGTACCTAAAATGCCAATTTCATATTGACAATTATCATTATTTGACTATGCCACGTGTCCTTATCGATGCGGTTTTCCATATGTCCTTGCTGATGTGGTTTGTTGACATAATCTTCCACATGTCCATGATGACATGGTCTAACACATTTCCAGGATGACTTGGTCTTCTGACATAGATATCCTTGATCCAATGGTCATCGTATATTCTCCAGATCCGATGGTCAAGATTTTATTTTGGCTCTTTGGCTCTCTGGGCTTTGGGTATTTCAATTCTCAACTTGAAATTCTTGAAGTGATATTTTTCTGAAGCATAACCTCCTCATAACTTTAGACCCAAAATGAATGATGTTTATTTGATTAGGATATTAGATCAATGACTCAAGCTATCTGTGATGCAAATTTTCCTTGGATTAAATCCAACGACTCTATATATTTTCTTATCCTATCCTTCCATTTAATTCGATCCGATGGCTGACGAAAATTCCAGTGATCGATATCTCAAATTTCAACCCTTTATTATCATGTCCTTCCATTTAAGATGATTCGACGGATGAAGAATATTTAGATAATCGAATTCTCAAACCTTATGCCCCGTTTATCCTATCCTTCACTTAAAGTGATCCAACGGTCGTGAGGACTCTCGAATCAGATCCACGATCAAGGATTTTTATCCTGATCATGTTTTTGTACTACACTTTCCCTTCTAAGATTTGAAATCTACATATTGTTTGCTTCTCCTCCTGAACTTATGGTTTTCCTATTTTCTATCGTCGCTCATGTTCTTTCCATCAATGACAAGAAAATGCTTCCTGTAAAACATGCCAACAATATCCCCCTTTGGTATTTATGGAAACCTTGAAAGGTTGCACTATTCTGCTTAGACTTCCAATTGTAGCATCCAAACCACACATTTTCTCCCCCTTTGACATCAATGTCAAATAAAACATGATCCCCCTGAGCTATTGTAGTACTTTTCGAAGGTATCAGATATTCAACCAACACATACTCCCCCTAACAAGATGGACTCTCTTAGGTGAGAGAAGGGATGACACCTTACTTATGACGAAGATATTAAAATATTGTCTTGGCTAGGGGTTTAGTAAAGATGTCTACAATATGATTGGTGACCTGCTCTCTCAGAAAATGGTATTTTATGGGGATGTGCTTGGTCTTGGAATGAAATACTGGATTCTTGGATACACTAATGGCACTTGTTTAATTTGCATACATAGTTAGGATTATCTGTTAGTGAAAATCTTTCACGTTGTTCCATATAAACTTCTTCTTCTAGATCTCCATTAAGAAATGTTGACTTAACATCCATCTGATATACTTTAAAGTTCTTATGACATGCATAGGAAAGAAACATTCTGATGGATTCCAATCTTGCCACTGGTGCAAAGATTTTATCAAAATCTTGTCCTTCAATCGGTGCATAACCATTATAGACCAATATTTCTTTGTTCCTTACAACTTGTCCCTAATCATTCAATTTATTCTTAAAGACCCATTTGGAACCTATGACATTTTTACCTTCAGGTCTAGGAACCATCTCCCAAGTATTGTTTTTCTCAATCTGGTGAAGTTCATCATTCATGGCTTTAACCCAATGGTCATCTTCGCTGGCTGCATTAAAGTCTTTAGGTTCAAGCAAAGACAAAAAGGCAATCTGAGATTGTTCTGAGACATTATTCAACTTCTTTCTTGTTCGAAATCCTTGGTTTATATGACCAACTATCTGATGTTCAGGATGATTCTTCCTAATAACTCTGGAGGGTGTCTTTGTCTTGATCTCCTGGTTTGAGTCATGCAGAGTATTTATATCTAACTCATAGTATTATCCTTATAATTCTTGGACCTTTCCATCTTCATCTTCAACTGTGTCCTCTATAGTAGACTCAATATTGCTCACCTCTCTTATTGGGACTCTTTCATCAACCTTTAAATCAATGCAATCAACTAATTTATACAATATTTTATTAAATCATCTATATCCTTTACTATTTGTAGCATATCCTAAGAAGATGCCTTCATCAACACTGTCATCATACTTGCCAAGGTTTTCATTATTATTCTTTATGTAACACTTACTCCCAAATAATTTGAAGTATTTGATTGAAGTAGGTCTTCCATACCATAGTTAATAAGGTGTCTTATCACTATGTGGTTTGAGGTGGGATTTGTTAAGAATATGGACTGTTGTGTGTATTGCTTCTACCCATTAGGTTTGACCAATGTTCTTCTCATTCATCATTGTCTTGGCCATTTGTTGAATTGTTTTGTTTTGCCTCTCAACTACTCCATTTTGCTGTGGAGTTCCTGGGATTGTGTTTTCTCTCTTGATCCCATGTTTATCACATAATTCCTTGAAATTACTTGACATAAATTCTCCTCTTCTATCTGATCTTACTTCCTTTAGCCTGTTGCCTATTTGATTCTCAGTTAAATCTTAAATATTTTAAATTTCTCAAATTCTTCAAGTTTTTCTTTGAGAAAAACAACTCAAGTGAGTTTGGAGTAATCATCAATGATCAACATGAAGTAGTTTTTCTTCCCTCTTCCTTCCTATCTTGATGGTCCACATAAATCCATATGAACTAATTGGAGTGGTTTCTATGTTGAAGTAAAGATCTTGGATTTAAACTATGTCCTGGTTAGCTTTCCTACTTGGCAGGGTTTACTCACATAATCTTGTAGCTTTGATATTCTTGGAATATCTCTTACTACCTCAATATTTTTTAGCTTGATTAAGTGGTCAAATTTTAGATGTCCAAGTCTCCTATGCCATAACAAACTTTCATCATGTTTTCTTAGATGGAACTCTTCTATATCTTCTTTCAACACATATACATTATTATCTATCCTTATGCCTTTAGCCACCACTTGTCCTGAGTTTATAGACTTTATCTTACAATTTTTGGAAGTGAACACCACTTAACATCCTCTGTCACACATTTGACTTACACTGAGCAAATTATGTTTCAGCCCATCTACAAGCAGAACATCCTGGGCTTTTCCTTTACCATTACTCAAACTCACCAGATCCCTTTACCCTTGATTTTACCTGGTTCATCATTTCGAAAGGTCACATTTCCTGTTTTTCTTTTACTTATAGAAATAAACTTATCCTTGTTTCCAGTCATGTGCTTGGAACATCCACTGTCTATATACTAGGGGTATTATTGTTTTTGAGTTGAAAGTACTAGACCACATTTTTCACTATGTTTATTTTTCCATGTGATGGCATTTCTAGCTAAGGGTTTTATCCTTGGATCTGTTTTGTAATTATTTAGATGGAAGTTTGCAGCTTTATGGCTGAAGTTATGATAGTTATCAAATTCGAGCTCATTGGTCAATAGGTCAAAGTGATTGGTGCAACATTGTCTACTCATTGGCTACTTAGTTTTGTGTCGCAAATATTGTTTATCTCTTGACATCCTCAATTGCATGTCTCTAAACTTAATTTGACAATTTACAATCTTATTACCAAAATTAGAGAAATAAAAAAAGTAACCATGGAAGAAATTTTGGTACCTGAAGAATGGCCTTATTTTTGGCATTTGTTTCTCCATCTTTTGATATCTTTGTTTTTTATTAGGGATCATCTTGTCCTTATTAGCTTTTGGTGGCAGAGTACTCACATGGTCTGATTGTCTGCTGACTTGGAACTTGATCATCTTTACTGGCTCTTTTCTTTCTAGTTGTTTTCTACTTGAACCACTTACATAACCTAAACCAATCTTCAACAAAGGAGATCTCTATTTTCTCATATTGTCATTAAGTTTTGCTGAGGCTTTAATTCTTGGAAGATTTTGGAGATACAGTGCTTTAAACTTCTCCATCTCTTTTCTGTTTTTACTACCTCTTCTTCCAAGGTTTCACATCTTTCCTTCTTCTTTGATAACTGCTATTTCAAAATGTCCTCTATTTTCTTTGCTTCTTCTAATTCCACTTTTAGCAGGGAAAAGCCTTCATCAAGATTTTTACTGTCTTTCTTGAACTGTATCAACAATTGTTTTTTTTTTCTTCTTAAATCTGAGTCTAGCAATTTCTTTGAGGGCACTAATTAGTTCTCCTTCCAAGTCAGCCACAACTTATTCATTATTTAAATCACTTCATGTGCTTTTATTATCATAATCCTCTTTGGCTGTAAGCTTAAAATCATTAACCTTATCTTCACAAGAAGAGTCACTATCTGTGTCTCCTAAAGAGTCATCATTGTTTACACATAAGCGTTTCTCTTTACCAAATCTCTTGGATTTGTACTTCTCTTCACCTTTAGAGTTATGGTACTTCTTATTGTGTGGAAATGTAGATGCAAAGTGACCTATCTTTCTGCAGTTAAAACATTTGAAGGGCAAATTTTCTTGGTACTTGCGTGATTATTTCTTTGTTCTTCTAAAAAATAATTCTTCAATTTCATCAGGCTCAGAATCCTCATTCTTATCTTCTTTAAATGATGCTTCTCTAGAGGTGGTTTTATCTTTACCTATCCTCATTTCATAAGTAGTCAACGTTCCTAGAAGTTTATCAAATGGAAGAGCTTTTAGATCATTAATTTCTTCTATAGCAGAGACCTTTGGGTTGAACCTATCTGGTAGAGATATCAAAATTTTCTGAACTAAAGAGGATTCCTCAATTTTTTCACCAAGTGCTTTCATTGAATTTACTATTTCTTCAACTCTCAGAAAGTAATTCGCAATAGTTTCATCCTCTTTCATATTTAGCTGTTCAAACTATAATTTGTAGGTTTGAAGCTTGGTGTCCTTTACCTTCTCATTACCTTCATAATTGCTAATGAATTTGTCCCACATTTCTTTGGCAGATTCTATGTGCATAAATTTTACAAATTCTCTTTTGTAAGCCCAGTCAGAATAAAATTCATAGCCTTAGTGTTTAAGCTGAATTCTATCTTGTCATCCTTAGAAGCTAGTACAACTGGCTTTACATAACTAGTTTCTACCAAATCCCATACATCTGCACCTAAATCCATTATGTAGGTTCTCATCCTAACTTTCCAGAAGGAAAAGTTTGTTCCATTGAATAGGGGGGCCTTATTGGTTGAAGTTCCTTCATGGATAGTCATGCTTAAGCTCTAGGATCTACCCTTAGATAGAAGGAATGTTGGCACAGGGGAAGACCTAGGGTTCAGTTCTAACAGCGCACCAACAAGCCCTAACTACTGGCCCTTTTGGCAACACCTACAAAGCAGATGCAGTCTCGCCTGAAATAGCTATAGGGGGTTGCAGGACATAGGTATCTACAACCAGAGGAAATGCAGAGTGGATTCACAACAACAACACACAACCACCTAGTTATTATTTATCTTCCTTAAACCCACTATGCAAGTTATATTTCAGATCTAACACAATATCACAATAGTAGCATATCAAATGACATAGAACACAACATCAATCACACATAACACAAGATATACATGGTTCACCCTCTCCCTAGGGCTACGTCCACAGAACTGTGCTTTATGATATATTAAGATGGAAGCATACAGTTCTTATATGCACTCTTAGCTAGAACATCTTATGTTATTCTCTCTATTTCTCTCCCCTCCTTATGCACCTAGTTGCAGGGTTGATCTTCGCACCCAACTAAATATCTTACAATACATACTACTCTCACAAAACAATAGTTCTCTCTCAATAGAAATCTCTTCTCATCGCATGATCTCTTCTATATCTCTTACTCTAGCCTATCCCAGGTCCTTTTTACCTTTATTTATACATTACAATATCTCATCGACAACCTTAGGTGGAAACCTAGGTGTTCAAAACCCTAAATACCAAAACCCTAGGTGTCTAAAACCCTAGGTCAATTTGACCCACGTTTTTAGGGCTTCACCAGACTGTCTTTCCTTCCTTCACGTGTGGTTCTCCAAAGCATATATTGACATATTTTTTCCCTTGCGAAGTTGTCCACAATGCATCTTCCTTTCTAATTTTTCATCCTCGATCTCTTAGTCCAACATATTTCTTTCTCTTACTTTGCTCTGTCATTTCTGCTCTTGTTCTCACTTCGACCCAGTATCAGTCACTGTGTCTTCTGTGCAGTTCTCATTTTTTATTTTCTTTAATGGCCTTCTCTTACTTCCATAACCAAGGGCCAATAGGACCCCAACACTCACATGTGACTCGTCTTGAGGCACTTCAAATCTAAATTTCATGTTTCCACTTCGACTTCAGATTGCACAGGGAAATATGTGCTTTCTACTCTGTCCCTCCCTTCTGTGTGTAGACTATCTTTTCTATGTATAGTACCTAGTTTCAACTACACTTGGTACCTAGACCCTTTTTCTTATGCTTTTACTAAGATTTACGAGGAAACTAGTTGTCATAATACAATTTCAACCAACTTCTGTTCACCAAACCTTCCTTCCATTCTCCAGTCAAAGTCTTCAACTGTGCAACTCCTCCTTCTGTAACATAGGCAACCTCATATGGTCCAATCCAATGCATCCTGAACTTCCCTGGATGCCTCATGAACTTATTGTCATATACCAATACCATATCTCCTTGCTTGAAATATTTCTTCTTGATCTATTTGTCATGGTAGGCCTTTTCTCTTTCTTTCTGAACCTACTGGTGAAATCCTGCAATAAATCCGTCTTCTTCCAATTCGACCAACCGCATAATCCTCTCTTGTACAGTGCCAGTGTCATCCATACCTATAAAGTCTACAATTATTAGACTAGGAACCAAATATTCCATGGGTACAACTACTTCTAGACCATAGACCAATTTAAAGGGGGTCTGCATGGTCAGTTTCTTACAAGTGGTTCTATAGGCCCATAATATTGTTGGTACTCTCAAATCCTAGTCATCCCTATTCAAACTGCATATCTTTGTCAGTGTTATTTCCAATATCTTATTGAATGCTTCAACTGTCCCATTTTCTTGTGGATGATAGGGCGTGCTCCTCTGATGGTGAACTTCAAATTTTTGAGTCAAAGCTTCAATAGTCTTGTTAATAAAATGTGTGCCTTGATCACTCATAAGGATTTTTGGTCATCCAAACCTGGTTATGATATCATCAAATATGAAGCACACAACTATAGTTTCACTACAATCCTTAACTGCTCTTGCTTTTGCCCATTTGGTCAAATACTCCATCGTAGTGATTATATATCTAGCTCTTGTGCACTTTCCTCATGGGTTGATAGATCCCATGAAGTCAATGGATTATTTCTCAAATGATTGTAAGATCAACTAAGGCACTAAAGGCATCTCATCTCTTCTAGACAGTTTCCCAACTCTTTGGCATACATCACAGGCCTTTTAGTATTCCTTAGCATCTTTGTGTAGAGTAGGCCACCAAAGGCCAACCCTAAGAATCTTCTTCATTGTTTCTTTCCCTGCACAATGTCCTCCTGCGATACCTTCATGTTCTTCTTTGAGGATCAATGGTCTCTCTACTTCCATAAAACACCTCCTCAATAGTTCATCAGGTCCCATCTTGTATGGTTGTCCAACTATAAGTGAAAAATCTGCAGTGTGCACTACCAACCGTTTCTTCTAAATAATTGTATAGTCACAAGGTGCCATTCCTATTGACAGGAACTGCACTATCTCCGCGAAGTGATTATCAACCTTCCTGATGGCCATCAACTTTGCATTTGGCAGTGTATCCTCCAAACTAGTAGGCTCTTCTCCATGTTCCAACCTCGACAAGTGGTCAAGACCTTTGTTCATTCTTCCTGGCTTAACCATGATCTTGAAATCATATTCCTGAAATAACAAAATCCATATGCATATTCTCCCCCCCAACACTGGCTTGTTGACTAGGTATTTCAGCATGGAGTGATCAATAAACATTTTAAAGTGTCCTCCCAACAAATAGTGGTGAAAATTATGCAGCGCATACACCATAGCTAATCCTTCTCTCTGTGTGGTGTTGTAATTAATTTCAGCTGTTGAGAGCTTCCTGCTAGAAAAGGATAACGACTGGTCAATGTCTCCAACTCCCGATTATGCTAACACTGTTCCTAATGTGATAGAAGATGCATCAACATGGATGTGAAATTCCTTACTCCAATCTAGGAAAACTAGAATGGGCGCAGTAACCATTTTCTGTTTCAGTGTGTCGAAGCTCTACTGGCATTATTTTGTCCAATGAAACTGGAAGTCTTTCTTTAAAATATTCTCCATGGGTGTTGTGATCTGTGCATAGACCTTAATGAACTTCTTATAGTATCTAGTATGTCCCAACACAATGCGTAGCTCTTTGAATGAAGTAGGAGGGGTTAGATCGACTATAATGGAAATCTTGGATGGATCTACTAGCAATCCTTGCTTACACACAATATGGCCCAACAACACTTCGAAGGGTGAAAAGAAGATGCACTTCTTCAGGTTCAAGGAAATCTGACATTGCTTACACTTATCCAACATTAGTCTTAAACATTCAATATGATTTTGAAAAATGATGAAAATAGTCCAATCATCAAAGTATGCTTCTAGGAATTTATGTTAAAACTCCTTAAACTCTTCGACCACCACCCTGGAAAATATGGCTAGTGCATTCTTCAATCCAAATGGCATCAATGTATATTGGTAGGATCCCCATTCTATTGCAAATGTGGTCTTATGGCGATCTTCCTTGGCAATCTGGATCTGATGGTATCCTAAAAATCCATCTGTAAAAGAATATACCTCCTGTCCTCCTACATTGTCTAACACTTTGTCAGTGAATGGCGTAGGGAATGGGTCATGCAAACATGCATCATTCAACTTCCTAAGATCTACATAGATACTGATTTCTCTTGTCTTCTTATCTTGTATCACCATAGGGATAATCCACTCTGACTCTTTGACAGGTTCTATGATTCTTTCTTCCAGCATTATGTCAAGTTCAATCTTCACTTTCTCCTTATATTTAGGGTTCAATCTGTAGGGTCTCTATTTGACTTGGTTGGAAACAAGTCCTGATACTCATGTAGTAACTCTATGATCTTGTTAATGGTGGTAGCATCCCAATAATATCCAACATTAGCAAGTTTTGGTGTCTGTTCTATTCCAATGTTGTTTTTTTTCAGTTTAATTGACTATCCAACAATAGGTAGTTCGACTCTTGGTCCTTCTACATCTCTTTGGCCTTCTATTTCTGTGATGTTCACATTCCTAGGATCATCGTCTTCAACAACATTGATATTGTAACAACCTTGCAACTTTTAAAGAGGCACAATCCATTCATCCTCTTCTTGCTCCAAAGGGAGGATAGGTGCCTCCTAGAACACTTTTTGTCTTACAACCTGTAATGCTTGATCTATTGTAGGATATTGGCTTTCAAACAAAAAGGTAGTTGCAAAGTTCTGGGTCATACCTTCCCAATCTATGGTGATGAGGCATAGTTATTCTTGAAGATACCAGTTGATGGGAGTTGTGTCCAGTGTGTTAATGAATTTGTGTACCCACTGTTCTTGAGGAATGCTTCTCTAGGCTTCCTCACAAATTTGCACATGGTCCTTCAGACAACTTCGACCTATGTACCTAACTTTGCAGCCTTCTACTTGCTCTAAAAATCGCGCTATCATCAAAGTGAGACATTGTACCTAGTCTGTAATATTGTTTTTGTGTGTCTGCCACCATCTCGTTGGAGTTGATTTCAAGGCTTCATCCATTGCCAACAATATTTGTTGTGTTGGTACAATTTATTCAAAATTCACTAAGAATGATTCTAAGTGATTTAAACCATCAAAGGTGGGCAAGTTACTTACTGTTGTGCTGATCCAACGAACTTCTCTGGTTACTCTAGCACATCTCCTTGTAGATACTTCGTACATTTTGTTCTTCCATTTCTCTAGTGCTTCTTCTGAATCTGATGAGCATGCGTTGTCACTTTGCCAGCTCAAATTCCCATATGTTGTAGGATTAATGTCGTACTACTATCTGGCTGTTAATTTGTATATATTTTCTAGTTCATATGCACAGTCTTATTCTCTGATGGGTTCTGTGTATCTCTGACCTTCATCAGGATATAAAAGTTCAATGAACCTAAGGCCATCTCCTTCAAACATCATTCTTATTTTATTTAAATTAACCACAGTGGAATTATTGAAAGCCCAATCAATTCCTAACAGCGCAAGGTAAGGACAACTATCATCAACTATCTCAATCACCTCGAAGTTTGTAAACATCCTTACTCCATCAATGTCCACAGGGACACTCTCCAGTCTTCCAAACGGGTTTACAGCTTTCTTATTAGCCATCCTAATCCTGATAGGGGAATAGATCAAATTAGGTTTTCCCATCAATGCCTAGGTCTACTTCGTCATGAAATTGACCTCTGACCCTAAGTCGAGGACCACATAGTCTATATCGTACTCTCTGATATGAGGATTAAGGTGTATTTATTTATTTGTCCTTCTCTTCTTGGATAGTTGATGTACTACTTTATTCAACAAAGGATCTACCCTTTCTATCTCATACTGTCTAACCAAATTTTGTAGTTCTTGTATGGGTTTTTCATCTTTAATCAACTCAATAAATGTATACAAGAAACTGACAAGTTTACTCACCTCTTTTCCATCTCCGAGCAAAGTATACTGATCAAATGCTAGAGGAATTCCACATTCTCTTACTTTTGGTCGAACCTTTGATGAAGAATCCTGATCTCTTCCGAATTCCTTTCTTGCTTCCTCAAATATCTTCTTCTCTTTCCTTGGATCAAACTCTTGTGTATTCTCTGCAACTTTCCTGACTCCTGATTCTTCTGTAGTCTTTCCTTGGATCACTCTGTCTTCTCCTATAACAATGCCACCTCTAGTGATAAAAATGACTCTGGGATCTTCTCCATGAGGTTCTTCTTTGATTAGTTGTATTTTCTGGTTTCCTCCTTGTTTCTCCTAAAGCTTATCCAACAATGTTGGACATTCCTTGATAACATGCTTGAATGAGTTGCAGTAGCTGCAAGTGGTACAAGGGTTCTGAAAGTCCCTTGCCAAGTGTCCTATCTATGCGTAGTTATAACAGATGATTTGTTCTCGACCTCGACCCATACCTCCTCCTCTTCCTCTTCCTCAAAATCCACCATGAGGGTTGAAGTTTCCTCTCCCAGGGGAATTATACTACGCAGTGATTCCTTCTTGTTGTACTTCACCTTGAATTTTGTATATATCCCTCAACCTTTAATGAATGAGATCGTAAGCCCTACAATCCCTATCATCGTGTCCTACCGACTTAAAAAATGCGCAATACATATTTTTGGGTGTCTGGACATATTTTTGTATATAGTAACATTCACCAGGGTGATGTCGATTTCTACATACCTCGCACCAGAGTAGGGTAACTTGCTTCAAAGGGATCAGAGCTCCAGAGGCCAAGTATTCATGAAATAAGGGATAGTGTTCCTTGTCATGGCATTCTGATTTTCATCTGATACACCATATGTCTTCTCTTTTATCTTTTCCCTTGTCTTTTTTCATATCTTCGACTTGTAGAGATAAACTAGTTAGCTGACTCAAGATTTGACTTATGCTTGAGCTGGATTCTCCCATAGGGGATGATTCTAACTTCATGGTGATCTCCAGTGCCTTAGCCCGTGAATAAATATTTTGTTGCATTAGAGGAACTCTGATGTGTGGTAAGAGGGCAACAATGAACCATTCCTTGTTCTGCTCATCTGGGATCTAAAAACTCAAATGGCTTGTCAAGGTCTTAAATCTCTTATCAAACTCCCACACAGGTTCAATTGTTCTCTTCTTGATTTCTTTTATCTCTATAATTTACTTCGACTCTGACTTAGGATTCTTGAATTCAACAATTAGCACAGTCTTAATGACATTCAATGGTTTAGGTGCAGATCCTTGGACGAATTTCATGTACTAGCTCAGTGCGCGATCTCTTAGGGTAGTACTAAAATGAGCTCATTTGACAGCTTCATCAGTGATATTCCTAATACTCCACACAACTTCACATATAAACCAATGTTGATCAGGATCTTCAGATCCATCTCCTCTAAAGGTGGGTAACCTCATCTCATCTGCCATAGATCTTCCTAGGTTTCCTAACTGAGTATGTGGTGGACTGCTAGTGACAGTGCTTTGAGCACTCTGGTGACTCTGATTACTTTGATTGCTTACTACTGCTGAAACAATAATAGGAATAATAGTACTTACTTCAACAATTGATGCAGTTCATGTAGTTTCGGGCTCTTCTCGGTGAGGTTCCTCTGTCCTAGCAGACTCTGAATTCTCTTGTTCCGTCAGATCTGCCTCTTCTCCACTGTAGAACCTTTCATCTCTGTAGTTCTTCTTAAACAGGTTCCTGAGATAAATTTCTCTTAACACTCTCCCATTGTGCGTATGTTCAGCCTCTGTGTCACTATCGCTTCCTAAATTTTTGAACATTATCTCCTTCGATCTGACTGATAATTGTATATTCAAGATGTCCTTCTCATGAAATAAAATCTTGATCTTCAACTTTAGAAAGTGTAAAATTTTTCCTCTAGGTCCCTTAAAGAAATATCTCTCTCCTTGGCTATACAATTCCACTATGTCAACAACAAACTCAGTGATATACCCTCCGATGATATTATCAAACTAGTGATACTAATATTGACATGATGTTTTCAACTCTCTTGACCTTCTTGATCAACACTGACATCCAAACCATAGGTTGTCTGAGTCTGACTTCGAACTGGGTATCTTCTAACCTAGCTAGCCACTCACATATCTCCCGATGGATTCCTCCAAAGAAAATTTCATGTATATGAGTAGAGATATATCTTCCCAACCGATCCTTTGTAATAAGATTAGGGTTCTTGTTTTGGGCTTCAACGAAGTCATTTTCTTGATCTTCTATCCACTTCTGAATCTATGTCTTCGATGGAAACCACCTTGACATTCCCTCAAGAAGATTCTTGTCCCGACAATGGAACCATTTGTTGGCACAGGGGCAGACCCAGGGTTCAACTCTAATAGTGCACCAAAAATCCCTAACTACTATCCCTTTCGGCAACACCTGCGAAGAATATGTAGTCTCACCCGAAGTAGCTATAGGGGGTTGCAGGACATAGGTGTCTACAACTAGAGGAAATGCAGAGTGGATTCACAACAACAACACACAACCACCTAGTTATTATTTGTCTTCCTTAAACCTACTGCGCAACTTATATTTCATATCTAACACAATATCACAATAGTAGAATATAAAATGACAGAGAGCACAACATGAATCACACATAACAAAAGATATACATGGTTCACCCTCTCCCTAGGGATATGCCCACATAACTATGCTTTATGATATATTAAAATGGAAGCATATAGTTCTTATCTGTGCTCTTAGCTATCATATATTCTCTTATTCTCTCTCTTTCTCTCCCCTCCATGTGCACCCAGCTGTAGGGTTGATCTTTTCACCCAGCTAGTGATCTTACAATATAGACTACTCTCACAATACAATAGTTATCTCTCAATAGCAATCTCTTCTCATTGCATGATCTATTCTATCTCTCTTACTCTAGCCTATTCTAGGTCCTTTTGATCTTCATTTATACATTACAATACCTCACCAACAACCTTAGGCCAAACCCTAGGTGTTTAAAACCCTAAATACCAAAACCCTAGGTCAATTTGACCCACGTTTTTAGCACTTCGCCAACCTATCTTTCCTTCCTTCATGCGTGGTGCTCCAAAGAATCTATTGACATCTTCTTTCACTTGCTGAGTTGTCCATGATCCATCTTCCTTTCTGATCTATCATCCTCGATCT
>CBVK0100005343.1:0-15502 GCA_900067695.1 Picea abies | reverse complement strand
AAAGAAGAGGAAGTTACAACAAGTTTTCCTGTAGGTTGTATCCCTTCATTTGCTGGATAATAATAAAGGAAGGACCTAGCAATTTCTCTTGTGGACATAGCTCACATTGGGTGAACCACGTAAATCTATGTCTCTCTTGTATTGTGTGTCTTCTGTGTTTTTATTTTTGCATTTGTTTTATTTTATTTCTCCGCGGTCCTGTTTTTCTAACAAAATGGAAGGCTCACAAGCCACAAAGCCATATATCACTAACCCCAGATGATGTGGAGTTAGTGGCGGCAACAATCAAGGAGAGACTGGACGAGGTGTGGGAGCATGCAGAGAAGCACATGGATTCAATTGCAGATCAAGTGCAAGAAGTAAAAACTATGTTGGAGCAGCTAAGGAGCGAGACAACACAGGAACCAAAACAAACACCATGCAGGCTAAGGAAGGAGTGCTAGTGCCTGAAACAATGCAATTTGCAATGCAGGCGAGCACCAACTTCATCATCATGCCTGAGATGATGTTCCTTGATGAAGAAAAATCGCAGAAAACCCTAAAGGACATCGAGACGTTGGACGTGGTACTGGTCAAGATTCCAACAAAAGCGCTATATAAGCTTTAGGTAAGCGTTGCACATGAGATTTAGTCCAGAGAAAGAGTGGACACGACGAACCTACATGTAGCCCAGACAAAAAACATCTCGATGAAGGAAGCCTTCAAGCTTGAAGTGAAACAAAAAGAGAGAGCACAAAAAAAAGTGGAGGAGATGGAGAATCATATCCACATGTTGTTTCAAGCAATTATTGAGAACACAAATGAGGAGGCAAGGTCTTCAGAAGAGAAGTTGCAAAGGATAGAGAAGACTGTCCAACAATATAAAGAGAAAATTAAAGAGTTGAAGGATCATGTCACACCCAATACTCACCTAGAGGTCAGAGCACAACGAGAACATGAGGCAACAACAACTATGGAGGACATCGACCAAAGCATACAGACAGTCACTGAGTTGTTATAAAAGAGCGTGCAACTGTGGACTCACCTCCTAGAGGATGGGAGCCTCTAAGAACTACAAGAGAAGGAAAATAAACTCCACGCAACAATGGCGGAAGTGAAGCAACGACAAAAAAAAATGTCACCGTCGAAGAAGATCAAGATTGTCACCGAAATGAAGGCTTTGGAGTTGGAAGAGAAAGCACTGGAGTCACATAAGACAACAAGACATCCACTGTTGGAGCCCCTGTAAGAAAAGGAGGAGAAACTGGTCTTGGAAAGTGACGTAGCTAAGAAGAGCATTAAGTATATCAGATCTGAGGGAGGAGAGATGTTATAGTCTCTTATCATGGAGTATGTGGTCACCACTATGGACGAAAAGAGAAGTCAGTCTCACCAACAATGCCAGTAGATAACATAAATGTATGATGCATTGCAGCAGGTAGTAACAGAAGCAAGAAGTAGGAAGTGACAATTACACAAGTCAGGTAGTGACTCAAGACAAGTCATGATGTCGGTGTTGGGGGCCTGTTGGGCACAAACCCATTTTGGGGAAGAGGAATGACATGGAGGAAAGACAGTTGGTAGAAAGGCATGCAAGGCAGACATGCGAGAAGATGGGAAAGAAAGACAATTGGCAGGAAAAGTAGTGGACGAAAGGAAAACGTGCATGCAGAGGAGGAAAGTGCGCAAGGCCAGTATGCAAGAAGACCTAACTAGGTTATAATTTTGGTAAGAGAATGTAACGGTTGATGAGCCAAAAATACATATAAATAGATACCTAGGAGGTCTAGGGGGGGTCCTGATGATGGAGTGTTACTCGCGTGAGAAGGAGTAACTGGTCTATAACACTACTATAGTGCGATCCAATATTGTAAGATGTTGAGATGTAGAGGGTCAGAAGGGTAGATCTTGAAAGTTAGATCACAGGTTGAGGAGCCTGGTGTGATCTAGTCCACCTCATAATAGATCTTGACTAGACTGAGGATGAGTTGTAAAGTGCGTGGCGCTGTAGTTTTGGATCTACCATAATAAAATAGTTTGAGAGACAAATCTTTGTGGGCGTAGCCCATGAGGGGGTGAACCATGGTAAAACCCATGTTATGTGATTGAATGTTTGTATCTCTTTTACTATCTATGAGTAGATGTTAGAATGATGTATGAATGCATTACTGGATCTAATTACATTACATGCATGAATGAGAATGACACTATATTGTTGTAATAACTAGATAGAATTCACAATGCACAATTCACAGATCCCCATTCAGTCCTAGACTACAAGCACATGAGTATTGCAGTCACCCATTAGGACTATCTCAGGTGAGACTGCACAGTGCACTTTGTGCACTGTGCTACCTTCTGGTTTACCAGGAGGGACGATAGTTTTAGAGGCCTTGTTGGATCCCCAGTAGATCTGAACCTGGGTCAAATCAAGCTAAATGTATAACTAAGATAAGAAACCAACATATTTTATAGTCTACACTTTTGTCCCTACATAATTGAGGGTAAACTAAGTTTGCAGGGTGGAGGACTGCTTCTATCCATAGTTTTTCCTGCCCTTAAATTTGATTTGAACCTTCTAGCATTGCTGCAATACTGTGTATCCTTATCCCAAAATTACCGTAGTACCTTCTTATCTAACATCAAGGGTCATCATTGTGCACGGTACTAGCTTGCAAGGGTTTCAATTTTAATTCTGTTCTTTCTAGCTATAGTATTGATGCCATTCGTTCTTATGGTGACACGTTGTTAGTAGTGGTTATACTTGCTGGGATTCCCCATTCCAGCTGCATCTATAACCATGCATTTCTGTGGAATTGGAAGTTGAGGGTTGAGAGTGTGGAGGGAGTCACTCCTTACAAGCTCTTTATGTGTAAGAAGTGAACGGGCATTGTCAACAAGTGAACTTTATTGACAATTATTGAGTCCTTATCGTATGATAATTTCTTCAGTCAATACCAAGCCTTCTTGATTTATCTTGTGGAAAAAACTAACTTTCCTAAATATTAATATTTGAGTCCACACCTTATGTCAGACCTGTAAGTCCTTGACATGTCACCTTTGTATTTTATGAATTTAGTTGAGGAGAAAAGTGACACACTAAACATTTCGTTGACTGAGCATGATAGTACCTTCACGTTCCTTTGACTTTCCCCTTAGGGTAAATATTTCATAAGGAAGGGTGAGGTACCTTGGAACCCTTAATTATCACTTGTTAGAGTGTGATGTTCCTTAAATCCTTATACATTTATGGATACAGTGCTTAAACAATGCTTGATAGACTCGATCCTTGATTTTAGGAGCTTGCAAGCAACTTGGGATTCTTGTTGGAAGCTTATTCCAATTTGATTTTATCGAGTTTAAATAGATGTGTATAGGGTTCTATTGAATTGGTATGTAGTAACTTGAGAATATTGACCTTTGTTTTCCTTTTTACGTTAAGGTTATTTCAGCCTTGGTACATGTGTTTATTGCTTAAAGGAGTTGGACTCCCAACTACCTTATATGATATATAAATCTAAACTTAAGGGTGTATAGGGATTTGAGGTGGATATGTTGTGCATTATGCCTGGTAAATCTTACTTGTTTTATTAAATCCCTTTAGTTAAATCAACCCTTGTTGTTAAGCGGGTTGAGTAAAAAGAAGCCCCTATCTAGTCTCCTTATAATGATGCTAGATTGGATAGATAATAAAGGTCTTGAGTGATACTACCATTGGAATTACGATGATCATAAATAGATATCTCTTTGAAATTGAGTTCACACTCATGCAATTCTTAGCTAACCTTATGTGATTTCCTCGTTCCCTGTGCACTATTTATTGCTTGAAGTTGATTTAGTTAGGGGGATTATTCTTGATCACTCGTGGATATGATAGATGCTTGTGATACTTGTTTTTGTGTTGCGCTTTTGTCTTAAGTTATACAATAGCATAGAATGATGTAGTTGATAACCTTTTCCTTGTTCTTTCCTTGTGTAGATGCAGTGTCATTTGTTTACATGTTATTTATTGATCAGATTATTTACGTGTGATTTCATGCTTTAATTTTAGAATCTAGACATTATGTTTAGATTAGAATTTGGTTATGGGATTTAAAAACGTCCTTGTTCCTCAAAATAGTAGCTGGCCCTGAGGCCTTAAGTGGTCAAAATAAATCAGATGAATCCTAGGCTTGAGTGTTGCTTATGTGTCTTGGAGGTCCTAAGCATGTAGGATAGGCTGCGCAGGTAGTAATTTATATTCGGTGACAAGGTTGATCTTTATTTATATTTTTTCTTTAGTTAATTATGATGTATTGAACTGCATTGTTATTTATGTTTATGTATGATCATGTGCCGTTGTTATTGATGTCAATGCATTGGTTTTGTGTCATTATTAATTTCGATGATGTGTTTGTTGGTAATGCTGTTAATTTAGGTTGTAATGATTTAAACTCCAAATATGAAGAAAAATCATTTTTTTTTTCACCTTTTTTTGCATCAGTATTATTGTCGTAACGGAGGGGGATTTTACATATGGTATCAGAGCGTGTTCAACCCTGCGACTTGGGAATCATTACACCTTCCACTGTATTAAACACTTGATTATTAACATATCACTCATTAAAATTGAAATTGTCTGTGCCAGTAATCCTGGATAGAGGATTCCGTGGAGGTAGATGACGTGGTGATAGGGGAAGATGTGTGATGCCTCCAGTAGCATCCATGCCAAAGGGGTCTAACCCCCAAGGAAAATAACAAGTCATTGGGAAGAAACAAATTGTTGTGGGGGATGTGGTTGGTGTGACAAGGTCCTTCCAGAGGATGTTAGAGGCCTTGATTAAATGACTTGATAGAGATGAGGCTAGGGTGCCTGTACCCAATGATGGTTCACAACATGCTCCAACTGGCAATTGTTTCATTCATAGAGAACTTGAGAAGGTTAAGTTTCTTGAGTTCATGAGTGCCATAGACGACTCAACCATCGAGGCATTGTTGGAGAACATGGAAATGTGCTTCGCACTTCACGATTACACCTACAACATGAAAGTCCACATAGAAGTATTTTAGCTGAAGGAGAGTGCTCTTCTATGGTGGAAGATGCTCCTACTTTAACTAAGCATGGCCATCAAATACATGTCATGAGAAATGTTCTAGGAGAAGTTCTAAGAGAGGTACTTATAATAGGAATTCATTGAGCACCAAATCAATAAGTTCAATGCCTTACGACAGGGTGGTCATATGGTGCCTGAGTATGAGGCCCGATTCATGGAGCTACTTGGTATGCTCCACATTTAAACACTGAGAAGATAAAGGTCAACAAGTTTGTGTTCAAACTTAACTTCTTCATTTGTTCAAAGGTGAGGATCCTAATGCCTCAAACATTGCATGAGGCAGTCCAGAAGGCCCTCATAGATGATAAAGAGTTGACCAGTGGGGGACAACACAAGACTTTTGCAAGACGGACTAGAAAGACGATTTCAGATGCGAAACATCATCAGAAACCAACACGACATACATAAAGGTACTGTGATATGTCGAGAGGATCCACGTTCATGACACCACGACAACCGACTCCTTAGCGGGGGAATCCCTACAGAGTACCACCACATCAGAAACAACATCGTCCACAACAACAATTGTTTAGGCCTATTCAATAGAACATACCAGGATCTCAGGTGGGTTGGATAGTAGCCTCTACTTTGGGGACCAAGAGTACTAGAACAAATACAGGGTGCCAGACATGTGGAGAGCCACATTACCAGCGAGACTATCTGCTTGAGAAGGCCAAAGAGGTCAGGTCAATAGGACACACTGTAGTTGGAGATTTGGACAAGGCCCACATGATTCATGCCATGGTGAATAAATTCCAGACCAAGCACCAATCCATTGTGCTTGAGACGTCAGGTACCATCGCCAAACAAACTTTTAGTATTTTGATAGATCCTGGTGCTACAAAGAGATTTTTTCTAGTGCATCTCTCAGAAGAATTAAGGTAAAGGCAGTCGAGCAGGATACGTTTAGACATGTCGAATGGCTTCGGGTGCCAATCAAAAGGTTGGAGGAGGGGTTACAAACTCTCACATTAACCAGGGAGATTTCGTAATGATGTCCGACCTATATGTCACGATCTTAGGATTGTATGACATTGTGATCAACATGGACTAGTTGGAATCACATGATGCGATACTCAACTATAAGATGAAACGATTGATTTTGAACAATGATGAGGGACAAAGAAGAGTGATCGTGGGAAGAAACCAATGAGTGTTCTTGAGGTTCATTTGTTCCCTAACACTGCAGAAGAGCATGCACAAAGGATGTAAGTTATATGCAATCTTAGCACTAAATGAAAGGGGCAAGGCGGAAGGATTAGAAAACCTTCCGGTAGTACAAGCATTTGCTGACATGTTGCTAGAAGAGTTACCAGGTTTGCCACTCGAAGGAGAATTGGATTTTATAATTGAATTGAAACTTGGAACTAAACCGATAAAAAGAGCACCTTATCAGATGTCAATGCCTGAGTTACAGGATTTGAAAATGCAATTGAAGGAGTTGTTGGACTTGAGGCTTATACATCTAAGTGTGTCACCTTGGGGTGCACAGGTTATTTTCATTAGAAAGAAGGATGGGTCATGGAGACTCTGTATTGACTACCATCAATTGAACAAGGCGACGATCGAGAACCGGTATCCATTGCCAATAATAGATATTTTTTTTGATCAAATGAAAGGCGCGAAAATGTTTTCAAAGATCGACTTGAGATCATGTTATCACCAGTTAGGAATTAAAGAGGAAGACATTCCTAAGACCACATTCAAGATGAGATTCATACACTATGAGTTTATCATTTTACCGTTTGGACTAAAAAACTCCTTGAGGTATTCATGAGTTTATGAATGGGGTGTTCTGCGAATACTTGGACAATTTGGTTCAAGTATTCATTGAGGACATACTGATATATTCTCGGACGATATAAGAACATGATGAACATTTGTGCTTGGTACTACAGTGTGGGTGAGAAAACAAATTGTACGGGAAACAATCGAAATAATCTTTTTACCAATCGAGGATTCATTACTTAGGGCATGTTATATCTGGTGAAGGAATCATTGTGGATCCAACAAAGGTAGAGGCTATTATGGAATGGCCTGCGCTATCGAACGTACTAGAAGTAAGTAGCTTTAGGGGTTTAGTAGGATATTACCGATGGTTCGTCGAATTTTTTTCGAAGATAGCAAATATGATCATATAATTGCAGAAGAAAAACAAGAAGTTTGTATGGACCAAGAAGTGCGTGGAAGGATTTCAAAGGATCAAGGGTCCATTGAAGACAACATCGGTGCTAAAGGTCCCCAACATGGACCAAGAATTATTGGGGTGCACAGATGCATCCAAGGAAGGCTTAGGTAGAGTCTTGATGCAAAACGGTCGAGTGATCGATTACATCTCAAGGAAATTAAAAAGGCATGAGGAGAACTACGCAGAGTGACTTGAATGTGCGATAAAGGAGTTGGTCAGAATTTTGTAGTGAATACGATTTGAGATCATTTCCATAAAAGGAACAATGAACAAAGTGGTAGATGCATTGAGTTGGAGACCACACATATTCTCGGTGATACCTCTTCAGACAAATATTTGAGAAAATATTCTAACTATATAGATCGACGATGACTGATACAAAGAAGTTAAGGACAATATTGGACAAGACACCATGATGGTGCCAAGGTTGAAGGTTATACATTGGACAATGATGGACTGATGAGGTATAATAAAAATATTTACATACCTCCTAACGACGAATTGAGAAGTTTGATCTTAAGAGAAGCTCATAGGACAGTGTACATGGCTCATCCAGGAGTCACAAAGATGAGGGCTGACGTTAAGCCTTTATTCTCAGGGAGAGGTGAAGGATGACATAGTTAGTTATGTGGCGTGATGTCTATAATGTCAGCAAATGAAAGCTGAACATAGACATCCAACAAGATTACTACAGCCACATGCTATTCCAGAATCAAAATGGGAGGTCATTTCAATGTAATTTATTGTTGGATTGCCGTTGACAACAAGGAGGCACAACTCAATTTTTGTGGTAGTTGACACTCTGGCAAAGAGTGCACATTTTATTCCTGTGCATACAACTTATCAGGTGCCATACATAACTAGATTTTTTGTCAGCAAGATTGTGAGATTGCATGGCGTGCCAAAAATGATCATATCAGATAGAGGATTGGTGTTTACATGACGATTTTGGACTAGTTTACAAGAGGCCTTGGGGACAAAACTCAACTTTAGTATAACATATCACCCTAAGAGAGATGTGCATATAGAAAGAACGAACCAATTTTTTGAACATATGTTGCGTATGTATATGATGGACCAACATAAGTGTTGGGAAGAATTCTTGCCACTAGTAGAGTTTGCGTACAATAAAAATTATCAAAGTACCATTAAGATGGAACCATTTGAGTTTCTTTACGGGTGACCATGTCAGATGCCATTGAGATGGGATCGACTTGAGGATAGGGTCCTATTAGGACCAAAAGCGATCTAAGAAATGGAAGAACAAATGCAATTGATAAGACAAAGGATTAAAGAGGCACAAGATCAGAAGAAGAGTTATGCTGATGCGCATTGCGTTGACAGTAATTATGAAGTTGGTGACCGAGTTTTCTTGTGGGTGAAACCGCCCAAGAGTTTGATTAAGTTTGGAAAGGGTGCTAAAATATATCATAGGTTTGTGGGACCTTTTGAAATTGTGGAAAGGAAGGGACCCGCGACCTATCGACTATCCTTACCTGATTCTTTGAGGTGCATGAATGATGTTTTTAATGTATATGTTTTTAGACATTATGTTAGTGATCCTACACATGTGATTGACATGAGTTATTTGTAGGTTTCAGATGAGGGTGCACTCATGGTGGAGCCAATTTGCATTTTGGACCATCGGATACGACAACTACGACGTCGAACAATCGATCAGGTCAAGGTCGAGTGGGACAATTATAGTCCACACTCTACTACCTGGGAGGACTCCTATGATATGCGTCAATAGTTTCCTTACTTGCTTGATATATCTTGTAAGATACTTTATTTACTGCATTTTATATACTGTACAACTTCGAGACGAAGTTTAAAACAAGAGGGGGTGTATGTAACACCCCTCTCTTGCGAGCACATATTATCGACTTATTGTTTGAGGACACTTGCATGCAAGTGATCCAATTATAGTACATGGTTATTGTTTCACTTATGGATTTTTTTGATGATGTTGAGGCATTATGATTTTGTTAATTGTTATATGCGTATTAATAGATTCTATTGACGAGTTCCCTGAGTGTGCAGGACACTTGACGGATTGTGGATGTTGAGGGAATAAATGGAAATCCTTGGACTTTGGATTGAGTCAGGGAGTGGATTGTATTGGTTTGAGTATTTCATTTATGCATATGTGACATATGATCATTTATAGTATTATTTTATATATGGATCATTGATAGTGTTTCGTTGATGTATGCAGGCCAATGAATGCTTGCTAATCCGACTCACATAAGGAGTAAAGGGGCCATGCACATATACCATATATTGAGGGAGAGGTGTGGCAATGTCCCTGTCACAACCTACTAGCACTCCCTCCATGGCTCGAATTGTAGGTTAACAATTACCTAGTTCGAGAGGTCCACGATGTCGTGAGGGTAGACTGAGACAACCACTCATGAAGATTGCACAATAAGGCATGGTCCTTATTCCTTAGAAGCCCTTAGTCTCTCACAAGGTCACCTGAATGGAGTGCTGACTCTAGGGGTTGGAAAGATACCAAAACTAATCAAAAGGCGAGTGACACCCTTTGATGCACGTGTGTGCATCTTGAATGGAACGTCACGTGATTTAAAATGGAACTCGAGTCAACAAATCTAGGTGGCCTAGAAAACCTTGAGTGAATATTTAAACTCTGTAAAATCCTTGAGCATGGTCGGATTTAAATTAATTAATTAATGAGTAAATTATTAATTATAAATCCCTATAAGAGTCTAAGTCTTTTCAAATAAAAATTTAATTAAGCCTAAGTATAATTTTTGTAAAGAGGCTAAACTAAAATTAATAACTAAAGCAAAAGGAGAATGAGGTAAATAATTTCAATAATCAAGTAAATTAAAATAATCTTAATGATTTGATTTAAGGCACATAGGTGTAAGAAATTATTAAAAGTGAGTTTTAAAAATAAGAATGAAACATAGAGGAGAGAATGTGTACGCATAGAAAGGAATCTAGAGTCTAGTTAACACTAGTCTAACTAAAAAATAATCCCATTTTAACTCAACTTAGATTTAGTAAGGCATCAGTCATTAATTGGAAATAAAGGGAATAAAGAGACAACTAGGAGTGATTCAAGGAGTGATTTTAGGAAGGGTGAGGGAAATTGAATTTTATTAAAATAAAATGTGGATTTACTTGTGCAAATTGGGGAGAGGGTGACAAATGTAAGGGAGAAATCATTCTAATTTATTTAAATTAAAAAGCAAATTAATTGTGCAAGTGGGGATGAGTTATGGGGAAATTCTATAAAACAAATGGCTGAGATGAGAAATGGATCACACAGGTTATGGGTAAAGTTATGCTGCATAATTTTTGACTGGTTTTAGTTGTGAGAGTTGGGATACCCAGATTGAGAGAGAGTGGTGGCTCTACCTTGCAAGGCAAGCTGGGAACTAGAGGATTCTGGTTGAGTGTGTGCATGACCCTTTGCATCTCGGGGGGATAATGGGGGAGAAGAGTACCCCTAGCATTGGCTGGGAGGTACCAATGATGTATCAACAATTGGAAAGCAAAGGGTCAGGAAGAGCGCCGTCACATAAGCCATCTTCAGTTTCTTCGGATTCAGTTACAATATTCCTTGGTGAAATTTGAATTTGTAATAATATTTATGTGTATATTAGCTTTGAATTTGCCATAAATTGTATGGGATCTATGATTTCGAAAATGTAAGTTTCCATGATGGATGCGTGATATAAAGGATGAGTTCTAGCATGGCTGTATCACAAAAGAAGGAAAATATAATGTGTTGGTATCTCTTCCTCCTTTATCTTTACCATACATTACTCCTCTCGATTTTATTACTTTCCTCATGAATGCGTATCTCTTCTTCGTGGCCAACTATTAATTGAGAACTGTGGTTAGATACTGGCGATTTGGAGCGTCCATCTGGATGCTTCGAAGAATTCTACGATAGGGCAGTTTTGCAATTCAATTTCAATTGAAAATTTTCTCTCAACCCATTTTCAGTCGCCAAGATCTAAGCCTTATTTCTCCTAAGATGATTTAGAACCAAAGTCGTCCACTTCATTGATAGACTGGGTGATTATTTCCCAACTCTATCAATCCCTCCCTTCAAATTTTTTGACAGTCTCGAAATATGGGACATTTTATCAATCCCTCATGGATTCTAAAAGGGGTGCGGTTTGCGGCTTCTCTAGCTGGTAACTGGAGATTTTGGAATTATGAAATAAAGGTCTTGAGTGATACTAACATTGGAATTATGATGATCATAAATAGATCTCTCTCTGACACTGAGTTTTCACTCATGCGGTTCTTAACTAACCTTATGTGATTTCCTCATTCCATGTGCACTATTTATTACTTGAAGTTGATTCAATTAGGGGGATTACTCTTGATCACCTGTGGATATGGATATGATAGATGCTTAGGATAATATTTTTTGTGTTATGATTTGGTCGCAAGTTATACAATAGCATAGAATGATGCAGTTGATAACCTTGTCCTTGTTCTTTCCTTGCGTAGATGTCGTGTCATTTGTTTACATGTTATTTATTGACCAGATTATTTATGCATGATTTCATGCTTTAATTTTAGAATATAGCCATTATATTTGGAGTAGAATTTTTTTATAGGATTTAGACACCTCCTTGTTCCTCAGAACAGTTGCCAGCCCTGGGACCTTAAGTTGTCAAAATTAATCAGATGAATTCTGGGCTTGAGCGTTGCTTATGTGTCTTGGAGCTCCTAAGCATGGAGGATAGGTTGGGCGGGTAGTAATTTATATTCAGTGACATGGTTGATATTTATTTATATTTTTTCTTCAATTGATTTTGATGTATTGAACTATGTTTCTATTTATGTTTATGTGTGATCATGTGTCACTATTATTGAAGTCAATGCGTTGGTTTTGTGTTGTTATTGATTTCAATGATGTGTTCGATGGTAATGCTATTAATTTAGGTTGTAATGATTTAAATTGCTAATGCGAATAATTTTTTTTTTCACCTTTTTGTGCATCACTATTGTTGTCGTAACGGAGGGGGACATTACAATTGATGGGTAATAAATAGGCTCACTAGGTAGTTAGAGGAAATAATACAATAATAAGGGGTAGTTGGAATAGACATCCACGAATACTCATGAGAAATTATAAATACACATAAGTATCATTGTATTGGAGATAGCTTGGATGTTATTGTATTGTAGCAAGCATGGGTTGTGGAGTAAAGAGTCTTTGATGGTGTTACCCTACCTTAATAATTTTCTCTACATTCTTGTGTTCTTTATGGTGTGAATGAATTTGATACTTTTGAAGTTTAATGGTTTCTTTTCTATCTCTTATATCTATCACTTTGGATGATTCAACTCTTCCACCTCAAGGGAGGTTCCAACACAACAAGGGAAAGAGAGGTGCCATTTTTATTGGGTCAATACAACACTTCGTTATTTCATTATTTATATGGTATATCTAGGTGTTTTTATTGTTTTGTATTAGAGATAAGAATCAAGTCTATTTTGTAGGAAGTTGTAGTATAATATGAAAACTCCTATGAGTGGATAAACCCTCTCTTTGAGGCCCATGACACATATCATACTTATCCCAAACAAATTCAAAACCTACATCAATGTTCTTATAGGTGAATTCCTTCCTTTTCACCTCTCTTTTATCTCCAACATTTAGGTTAATCAACTTACCCAAGAATATCACTAAAATTAACTCTAGTTAGGCTCCTTTGTGAATTTGATGTTATTACCATTTGTTGTTGAAAACTAGTTGAATTATCTTAAGTAATCATCAACTCTAAAACCCTAATTAACCTTATCGCTTTCCCTCCCTTAAGGTTTCTTGATTTTCCCCTAAAATTGAGTGATGAATCCACTATCTCCTTCCTCCTTGTGGTAGCATGGTGCCACACTCTAACTATCACACTACATTTGGTGACTCCACTAGGGAGTTCCAATCAACCATTTTCTCTCTTGTACAAAGGATTCCTCTTTCTTGTGCTATCCATGTAGTGATTCTTAAACCTTTAAATTGAATCACATATGAGATATTTAGAGAAATATAATTGTATAATAACACATACAAGAGACAATGAGATTAATCCTATGAAATATAACCCTTGTCTTAAATATTTCCAAATGAGAAATCAATGTTCATGTGCCTCTTCGAAGGGGAAACCTCTTATGAGAAAAGATTCAATTAAAACAAAAATACATGATAAAACATAACATATCCTTCTAGCTCTGTATATAACAAAACTATAACTACTCATTGTCCCATTACCAATGAGTACCAACCACCTAGTGGGATTTATTTAATAAAGTTGACCCTTTTACATAATATATCTATCCATTACCTAATGGGCCTTATTCAAAGAAAGTGACATTACACATTAATTGAATAACTCCTAAATATCCCCAAGGTAGGGAGGTTAGGGTAGGACTCTAACATTCCATCCCCTTTCAAAATAAATGTTGTCCTCAATGTTAGAGTTGTGGAAACTACTGTAAAATTGTTGTTTGTTCCTAGCTAGCATAGTTTGGTTGCATATCTTTTCACTAGATTAGTCCTTCTTGGATCATGTGCTGGAGTAGTCAACGATATCTGTTCATTAATACTACATTAGACTGTAGCCATATGGACCCTTCATCAAGTTCTAGCAGTCTATTTTTTACCCTACATTTTGAGTTCACTATCTTCTTCAAACAAGACACATGTACAACTAGATGTTTCTTGGAGTGGGTTGGAAGAGCCAATTTGTAGGAAATTTTTTTGATGCATTGGAGGATCTGATAAGTTCCATAGAACTTAGATGATATAATCTAATATATTTTGTCTTTGAGATATGTTTTTTTATAGGGTTGAAAGTGAATAGACACTTGATCCCCTTCTAGAAAATAAATCTCTGAGCGATGCTGGTTGCAACTTATTGCTTCATTCTATTTTGAGATAGAATCAAATTTTTCTTAAGTGCATGGAGAATGGATTCTCTAGAGTGAAACATATGATCCACTTCTTGAACCTTGAATGTTCCTGGTAAATATGAAATGATTGATAGGGTATGTTGGCCATATACAACTTCATATGGTGTCATTTTGTTAGCACCATGATAAGTGGTATTGTACCGACATTCTATAAGGGGTAGCCATTATACCCATTGGTGTTTCCTTTTTGAATCAAATAATATCAAATACGTTTCCAAGAAATTCTTGACCACTTCTATTTGACCATTAGTTCAAGGATGATAAGTAGAGATCATTTTCAATTGAGTACCTTGAAGTTTAAATAACTCCTACTAGAATTTGCTAGTGAATGTGGGATATTGATCCTACACAATGGAGGTGGGCATGCCATGTAGTTTGAAAATATGATCCATAAAAACTTGGGAAACTATGGAGTGAATAAATGGGTGTGATAGGGAATAAAAATGAGCATATTTCAGAAGGAAATCAACTACCACCATGATGACACTTTCTTTCAGGGGGCCCGATATAAAATCCATGGAAATGTCAATATAAATAATGGTTAATATATATATGTATGTTTTCATGCCTTCCCAAAAGAAATAGTGCTTAAATCTTTTGTAAGTCTTTTCAAAGCTAGAATGAATCACATTAGGAGATGAATGCAACTCCTTTAAGAATTATAATTTGTTTTAAGGAATAATTTTTCACTAGAAAAATCTTCCCTTTATAATTCAAGGTATATTGCTACCATGTATATCCCTTATGGGGATTGGAATCCTACCAAATCCCTTAGATGAGGTGAACCATACTGTCATTCACCAACCATTCTTGATGGGATTTAGCAAGCCAATCAAGTATAGGTAAGGATATGGTAGAGAGAGATCCTTCCTCATATTTCTTTGATAAATAATTAGCCACCACATTGTCTTTTCATTTGTTATATATGATCTCATAATCATAACCAATAATATTTGTTAGCGACCTAACCCCTCACGTAGGTAGAATAATATATTTCCATGTAATAAAGGTCAATATAATAAGGCCTAACAATCAGGAAGAATAAGTCAAATGTAAGAAGACCTATTAGAATCTTCCGCTTCTAGAACGATCTTCCTCTATATTGTTCTTTTGATATACATATTTAGTATAAATAGGAGTCGAGGGTATGAGAAGTTTTGTCTTGGATATTATTGTACTAGAGCTCTGCTCTGTTGGTGTAATGTTCATGACTTGGCTAGTCTGGGAAACACTGCTAATGTGTGTGTAGGATCAAAGGTTTACAACATATAAATGATCA
>CBVK0100005342.1:0-15503 GCA_900067695.1 Picea abies | reverse complement strand
TCACAGGGATCATAACATGTAAATCACATCCAATAATTAACTTACCCAAATATGTGCATCAAACCCCCCTTTACCTAGACAAATGCTCAAAGATGTTATGCAATCTAACAAGTCAGGTTTGGAGAAGGTCACAGGGTTTCCTATTGGGCTAATCCTCCTTAAGTTTGGGGTGTTTCCCATGTGAGAACCAATCCAAGTCATGTAAGTGTATGAGGTGGCGTGGGGTAGTGTTTGGGCAAGGGGTGTAGTGATAACAAGGAAATGTAAATTCTACCCGTGGGTGCCTTTGTAGAGGGCGAGTTGCACCTTGTCATAAATGTCATTGTTTCCCAACCCATTCATTTCCTTTTATTCTTAACTTCATTTCTTTTGATATTTTGTTTTTATGCTTCAAGGTAAGAGTTGAGGGATACTGTCCTGGCTTGGTGACTAGAGGTGACAACGTTATCCACAAACATTTCACGGAGATGAGAAGGATGGATCATGATGAGACCCCCTTTTTCTTGGCTATGCCACCAAGAGCCACTACCCCGGTTTGGTGACCAGATATATGGTAGTGTCATACCGTTACATGCCCATGGTCATAATAGGTCAGCTCGTGATGAGACCTCCCAGCCACCAGTTAATACCTTAAGTGTTTATTTATCTTATGGGTTCCCTTTTCTTACTGAGAAGTTTTTTACTGCTTTCTCGGGAATCCTTGGGTGAAGCATATCAAAGGTTTTTATCTTTGGATTTTAACTCTTACCAACTACTTTTACCCTCTGAGACTTTAGCCCCTTCTTCCCACAAGGCAAGGTACAATCCTTCCTAGTGTGGAAAATCCCAATGCCCGAACAAAGGTAGGGGGGAATGAGAGGAATAAAGAAGGAAAGTGGTAAGTATGGAGGGAATGGACGATGACCTTTCATAGACCCACCCAATGGCAATCCATCCTAAAGGGAGATCAACTTACTAGGGAATCTTGTCACCCTTCCAGGTATGAACAAGTTAAAGAGCATAATTTCCAAGAAAACGTTATGAAATGACGAAGAATTCAATGCAACATTTTCAAGTTCTTCAATAATCAAAGTGACACATACCATGATACCCATACTCATTACCTCATGGAGAAAGACTCACTGCTACTTCAGGACCAGGCTAGTGGGATGGATACTGCTGCTGCTGATAAATGTGCTGCATTGAAGAGAAGAGGGGCCCTCTAGGGCCATGCTCAAGCCATCCGTCTCTCGACACTCCATGTCTAGGACCTATGGGCCTCAATATATGATCTCCTTAGTTATCCCCAGGATAGGGGATAACATGTCCTATAGATGTTTGAAGCAGGGATCAAGAGGGAGTACATCGTTCCTTACAACCCTCAACAGAATGGGGTCGTAGAGAGGAGGAATAGATCCATTGTTGAGGTAGTCAAGGTGATGATTCATGATCAACATTTACATATGTTTATTTTCAAGTTCTTCAATAATCAAAGTGACACATACCATGATACCCATACTCATTACCTCATGGAGCAAGACTCACTGCTACTTCAGGACCAGGCTAGTGGGATGGATACTGCTGCTGCTGATAAATGTGCTGCATTGAAGAGAAGAGGGGCCCTCTGGGGCCATGCTCAAGCCATCCGGCTCTCGACACTCCATGTCTAGGACCTATGGGCCTCAATATATGATCTCCTTAGTTATCCCCAGGATAGGGGATAACATGTCCTATAGATGTTTGAAGCAGGGATCAAGAGGGAGTACATCGTTCCTTACAACCCTCAACAGAATGGGGTCGTAGAGAGGAGGAATAGATCCATTGTTGAGGTAGTCAAGGTGATGATTCATGATCAACATTTACATATGTTTATGTGGGCATAGGAATCCATGACTATAGTGTATGTTTAGAAAAGAAGTCCTCATAAGACTTCGAGGAACACGATTCTCGAGGAAGCCTTCATTGGAGTGAAGACTGAGGTTGGACACTTCAGGATATTTAAGTGTCCAGTATACATTCATGTACCCAAGGATAAAAGGACCAAGCTAGACCCTTCAAGAAGAAAGGGTACATTTTTGGGGTACAATGAGTCTTTGAAGGCATACCAGATCTACATCCCTGGTCAGGGACAGATTAAGGTGAGCAAAGATGTTACCTTTGAGGAGGAGGTAGCCTTCAAGAGATCTAGAGGATCTCACATAGAGATTGATAGTGAGAGACTGGAAGAGATGGTTCCTTCTCCCCCTCACCCTCCAGAAGTTCAGAGGGAGACAATTGAGCCTATTGATCAAATTGATCCCATTGATCATGTAGCTTTAGTTGATGTTCCCAAAGATATTGCAGTAGGTTGGAAGAGACCTACATGGGATTGTCAAACTTTGCAGGAGGTAGAAGGATATGCAACTCCTCGTAGTACCTTTCGAGAGAGCAAGAGACCTCATAGATATTCGTGTTATGCCGCAGCTATGAGCCACATCATTGATTCTGAGCCTTCCTTTTATGAGGAGGAATCTAGTCCGCTAGTATGGAGAGATGCCATGATGGAGGAGTATTAGTCCATCATGAAGAATGATGTGTGGGATGTTGTTCCAAGACTTGAGGGGAAGTCTATAGTGACTTCCAAGTGGATTTATAAGATCAAACACACAACTGATGGGAGCATCAAAAAGCACAAAGCAAGATTTGTTGCTAGAGGATTCTCTGAGGTGGAGGGAATAGATTATGAGGAGAAATTTGCTCATGTTGCTCTATACACTTCTATCTGGGCGATTATTTCTCTTGCAACATCCATGGGTTGGAGACTACATCAGATGGATGTGAAGACTAGGAACCAAATATAAAAATAACATAAAACCTCAGAATAAGTACTCAACGCCTTGAAAAAGAGAGAAATTAAGATAATAAGCCTCTTCGAGGGGGCAACCTCCTTATACATCATATGAATTCAAAAATACAAGATGATTCCAAATGAAAAGGTCTCCTTGGCATATATAGGAGACTAAGAGGTACAATTACAACTAATGGACCCAAGATGATATAAATAAAATAACAATACTAATGTAATATGCCCCAATTGAGGGGTAATGTGCCACTATTTTGGGCTTAACAAAACTGTTTTTATCAAAATTGTGATAATTGCATAAAGAGAGAAATTAAGATAATAAGCCTCTTCGAGGGGGCAACCTCCTTATACATCATATGAATTCAAAAATACAAGATGATTCCAAATGAAAAGGTCTCCTTGGCATATATAGGAGACTAAGAGGTACAATTACAACTAATGGACCCAAGATGATATAAATAAAATAACAATACTAATGTAATATGCCCCAATTGAGGGGTAATGTGCCACTATTTAGGGCTTAACAAAACTGTTTTTATCAAAATTGTGATAATTGCATGTTACCTTGTATTCTATGGGATAAACCCTTGTTTTGAAACTATAGGGGGGTTTGTAGTGGACTACCTCCCCTTCTTATCATTTATTTGATTTTGTTGAAGGACACAAGGATAACTCTAGGGTTTGTAATGGACTACTCTAGGATTATTCTTGTAGGTTAAAATTCTATAGTTTATAGTGGATTACTCTAGGGTTTTGACCAAAATTCTGTTGATGTTTGGAGAACATCGAGAAGACATTCTCGTAGATTAATAATTAATAATTAATAATATAATTATTGATTATTAAATAATATATATAATAACTAAATGATAATAATAAATAATTATTGATTATCCAAGGGACGCATCCTTTCATGAATGGTTACCATATATTCTCTATATATGGAACACTCATCATTGTAATCATATATCAATCATATCTCATATAGAGAAATCAACATGGTACCAGAGTGAGACTGAGCTTGACTCCCTCATGGAAGGGCCCAGGAAAATGAGAGTGGATTATTGTAGTGTAAATTTGCTACTTATGGTTGTAAGAGACATATGGTGAAGGGTAATGTTTGTTATTGCATTCCATATGTTGTTACTGCATAGTGCCTTCGTGGACCTGCGAAGGAGGAGCGTGGAGGTTTACATGGTTCATTGTTTGACTATAGCCCTTTGATGCAGGGAGGGATTCAGAACATGGCTTTAGGTTCTAATTGCGGGAACATAGTTGAAACCTCTATCATTTGAGCAGTTGAGAGATGGAACTGAACAATGTTTCCCCATAGTTTAACCCTACAACAGGACACAAACGTAGTCTATGCAACTTATGGCAACTCTTTGGGCGGAAAACCCAGGAAATTGTCGTAACCATAGGTAAAGTGTTGGACTTGTTACGACTGGACAATAATGAAAAACTTCATCCTATTCTTTTTGTCGAAGTGTTCAGGGTCATCCATTCTATGATCATTAACACATTTAAGGCCATTGCAACAAGGTTAACTTCATTTGAAATAGAATGACATTTGCTTCTACTCTCTGTTTCTTTCACAAAGTGTTGATCACAATAACATGCAGTCACGACCTCCATTAATTATTCTCAGTTTTTATATTAAAACATGCATTGGAGTTATCCATAGGCTTTCAAAGTAAAGTTTCTCTATGGCCATGGGATTCAAGGCCAATGAAGAATGTGCCCATCTTCGATTGGAAATGTAAGTTCGCGCACAAAGTTTGTGCTAGCTTAATATTTTATTTCCTCTCAAAGATGAATATGACGAAGGCTACTTACTATCTAATTAGTTAGGTATTGTACTGCGAATAACACACATGTTAGCATTCAGAAACAATAACGTTACCGTTGGCATCCCATTGGTGACCCTTTGTATTTCGTTGGCGACCATTCGTATCTCATTAGTAATCATTCACATCTTAAGTCAAAGATCGAGAATGGATCTCTAGAAGGGAAAAACAATACACTCTAGATGAAGAGACACCAATATAACTTGGATGGTAGAGTTAAAATCCATCCTTGGCTAACCAATATTGACTTTTCCTTTAGAGGGTAAACACAAACGAAAGGAAGATGACAATAACTTTGTAAAAGTTTGAGAGCCTATTTAAATATGGGTGCCCCTAATGAAGATGAGGAGTTGATTCTCTTAAAATTTCATGAACTTCGTGAGAAGAAGGTTCGTGAAATGAGGGTTCTCTCATAAAGAGGGAATGTTGATGTTTGAGGAAACATCATGAGATATTCTCCCTCAAGGGTCTTGTATGGACTAGTAGGAGGGTATGAAGTAACTAAAACATTGGTTTCACAAGGAAACTTCGATATGTCTTGGGGGACATTGGTTCCATGATCGTGAGAAGAAGGTTCGTGGCAAAAGGGTTCTCTTAGAAAGAGGGTGTGTTGATGTTTGAGGCAACATCATGAGACATTCTCCTCGGAGGGTCCTGTATGGACTAGTAGGAGGGAATGTGGACTTCATCCTGACGTGCCTCAGATGGTCAGATGAAGGAACCAAGACATTGGTTTCATGAGGAAACCTCGATATGTCTTGGGGGACATTGGTTCCATGAGGGAACCTTGATGTATCCTAGAGATGTTTGAGGCAGGGATCAAGAGGGAGTACACCGTTCCTTACAACCCTCAACAAAATGGGGTCACAGAGAGGAAGAACATATCTATTGTTGAGGTAGTCAAGGCGATGATTCATGATCAACATTTACATATGTTTATGTGGGCAGAGGAATCCATGACTGCAATGTATGTTTGGAACATAAGTCCTCGTAAGACTTTGAGGAACATGATTCTCAAGGAAGCCTTCATCGAAGTGAAGCATGAGGTTGGACATTTCAAGATATTTAAGTGTCCAATATCCATTCATGTACCCAAGGAGAAAAGGACCAAGCTCGACCCTTTAGGAAGACAGGGTACATTTGTGGGGTACAATGAGTCTTCGAAGGCATATCAGATCTACATCCCTGGTCAGAGATAGATTACGGTGAGAAAAGATGTTACCTTTGAAGAGTAGGTAGCCTTCATGAGATCTTGAGGATCTCACATGAAGATTGATAGTGAGAGACATGAAGAGATGGTGCCTTCTCCCCCACACCCTCCAGAAGTTTAGAGGCAGACAATTGAGCCTATTGATCAAACTGATCCCATTGATCCTGTAGCTCCAGTTGATGTTCCCAGAGATATTGTAGTAGGTCGAAAGAGACCTACATGGGATCGTCAAATTTTGTAGGAGGCAGAAGGACATGAAACTCTTCGTGGTACCTTTCGAGAGAGCAAGAGACCTAAAAAATATTCGTGTTATGCCGCAACTATGAGCCACATCATTGATTCTGAGCCTTCCTGTTGTGAGGAGGAATCTAGTCCACCAGTATGGAGAGATACTATGATGGAGGAGTATCAATCCATCATGAAGAATGATGTGTGGGATATTGTTCCGAGGCCTGAGGGGAATTCTGTAGTGACTTCCAAGTGGATTTATAAGATCAAACACACAACTGACGGGAGCATTGAGAAGCACAAAACAAGATTTGTTGTTAGAGGATTCTCTCAGGTGGAGGAAATAGATTATGAGAAGACATTTGCTCATGTTGCTTGATACACTTCTATTTGGATGATTATTTCCGTTGCAACATCCATGGGTTGGAGACTACATCAGATGGATGTGAAGACAACCTTTCTCAATGGAGAGATTGAGGAAGAAGTATACATCAAAAAGCCAGATGGTTTCGCAATACATGAGAAGGAGTCTCATGTGTGTAGGTTGAAAAAGGCCTTGTATGGACTTAAGTAGGCACCTTGAGCTTGGTATGTGAGGATTGATGGACACCTGATGAGTTTGGGCTTCATCAAAAGTGTTGTTGATCCCAACCTGTACGACAAGACTATTAATGGTTAGTCCCTGATTTTGGTCCTCTACATTGATGATTTATTCCTCAAAAGTATAGAGAGCCTTATTGCTGAATGTGAGTATGCGTTGGCCTCTGAGTTTGAGATGAAGGATCTTGGTATGATGCACTACTTCTTGGGACTAGAGTTGTGGCAGAGAACTGATGAGATCTTCCCGAGTCAGGGGAAGTACACAATTGATATATTGAAGAAGTTTGGGATGTTGAACTGTAAGCCCATGGATACACCAATGGTGACGAATCTGAAGAAACTAAGTGTGTCTTCTTCCAATTCTGACGAGATTGATCCGACCCTGTACAAACAACTGATTGGATCATTGATGTATCTGGTTAACACCAGACCAAACATTTTTTATGCAATGAGTGCACTTATCCAGTTTATGAATCAATCGAGACAAACACACTGGATTGCTGCGAAACATGTGTTGAGATACCTGCGAGACACAGTTGGATATGGTCTGAGATATACTTTCAGTATTGACATGAGATTGTAGGGATATACTGACTCTGATCGGGCAGGGAGCACAATGGAAAGGAAGAGCACCTCTGAGTGTTGCTTCACTTTGGGATCTTCCATGGTTTCCTAGTGTAGCAAGAAACAAACTTTTGTGGCTTTGAGCATCGCAAAAGCAGAGTACATTGCATTGAGTGTGGCAGTCCGCGAAGCAGTGTGGCTTCACAAGCTCCTTGCAGATTTATTTGGACATGTGATGGAGTCCACCATTATTCATTATGATAACCAGAGCTGTGTGAAGCTCTCAAAGAATCCAATGTTTCATGACAAATCGAAACACATTGAGATCAAGTACCATTACATCTGAGACATGGTGCAGAGGAAGGCAGTACTAGTGCAATGCCTTCCTACAGATGAGTAGGTTGTTGATGTTCTTACCCAACCCTTTACTAGGATAAAGTTCGAGTACTTCCATGACAGACCTGGCGTGGTAGAGAATGCCTTCCTCACTGAGAGGGAGTGTTAATGTTTGCAACTTCCTGAGACATTATCCAGATCGTACTCATATGTGACTGAGTTGAGTTGATATGTGAGGACACTTATCCGAGAGGAATAAGTGGGTTTGGGCTTATAGCCCAACATTCCTTGTGGAGAGCACATGAGGACACGTCAAGGGAGTTGACCCTAGTGTTTCTAGAGGGAGTAGCCTCTAGAAGTCCACATGGGAGTGCCATGTGTGACAAACCTTTTGCTACTACGGTGGTTGTGTACCATTGGCAAAGATTGTGTCTTTGGACAGTAGTTGTGTACTACTACAACGGTTGTGTACAGTCATTGTCAATGACTATGTGTCACTAGACAGTTGTTGTGTGCTACTAGCAGTGGTTGTGTACTATTAGACAGTAGTTGTGTACTACTATGGAAAGATACCTCCCTAGTTAAGAGGGAGTGTTGATGTTTCAACATCAAGCTGACCTTCTCCTAAATTAGGCTGCAGACCAAGGGAGATAGGATACATTTATCACAAAGGTGTACTTGTGGTAAATGGGCCCAGGCGTAGTCCTTCCTTGATCATGACAAGGAATAATATAGACTCGAGGTGCTTTTCCACGTGTCAATTAGCATCAAGATTACATTCACTCAAAGGGGTGTACCTATGGTGAGTGACCCTGGTATAGTCTTTGTCGTAGTCATGGTGATTTGACAAGGAGTGATAAAGACTCAAGACTCAAGATGCTAGATGCTAGATGCTATCACATGCGGACCCAGAGTGAGCGTGATCTCAGAGAGAGTCAATTGGATTAGAGGGAGAGCCACAAAATGATTTTTTCCTCGATTCATGTAGGAGAGAGACATCTCCCAAGACTGACATACAAGTGTCATGAGACTAGGGCGAAGTTTTAATACTTCAGATACAAGCTTGGCATGATGGATAATGTCTTCCTTATTGAGAGAGATTGTTAATGTTTGAGCAACATCAAGAAAACATTCTCATAGATTAATAATTAATAATTTAATTATTGATTATTAAATAACATATATAATAAGCAAATGATAATAATAAATAATTATTGATTATCCAAGGGATGCATCCTTTCATGGATGGTCGCCATATCTTTTCTATACATGGAACACTCATCATTATAATCATATATTAGCACAACCACATTATAAAAGTGGTTGAGATACACCGATAGGTGTTATTTTCCACCTTTCCAAACTATTCTAGTGACACAAATCGACTAAACTAAACTATTTTCTACATTCATATTTGACTAATTATGTAGTCATAGAGTTTATTTATATTTTCCAACCGATGGTACAAACAATCAACAAGAAAATTATGCAATTGTACATTTATATTTCACTAATTATGAAATCATAAAGTTTTATATGATGTATTTTTTTAAATTAAACTTTTATTGAAATAGTATATAGTTTTATATATTAGATTAATGTTAAATATTACTTAAAAATACATTATCTCAACACTGTAATTTAGTCATAATAACATAGCATTCTTAGATTTTATTTATGTTGAAAGTCATAGAAATTTATTATAGTTTTTTTAAATATTACTTAAAAATACATGATCTCAACAATGTAATTTAATTTGGTTGTAATAACATGCCATACTCAGATTTTATTTATGTTGAAATATATAATAGAGATAGATTAATAATTTAAGATATAGAAATATTTATTAAAAATAATTAAATTTTATTACAAAGTATAAATGGAGTGATAAAAATTAAACTATTAATATTAAATATTATAAATATATTTTTTTCTTAACAATTATTAATATAATTTAAAATCAAATTCAATATATTAATTAATTATAAATTATAATAAAGATTACAAATCACCCATCCAACTGTAGTTAGTTTTTAACATTATTCAAATCTTAAACCAATAATAATAAATATTATAAATATTTTCCTCTTAAAAACAAATAATTATAATTATTATGGTAACAATTTAAAAAGCAAATCACTAAAGCTTAAATTGAGCCATTCATTTTTGACATTATTAGACTTATGTAAAGCCAAATGGAAATGAAAATCTTAACGGTAGATCGATCACATAACTATGAAGAAATTTTAAATGTCACGTCACTGGTAATTTAAATATTTATGGCTTTCTACGTGCTCGCAATTACAAATTGGCATATTAATTTTCAGCACGCCATAGCACAACGAGACAAGATATAGGAAGCTCGTCGGCATTCACGGCAACCACCACAGCATTACATTCACAACACCGAGGATTATTGTGCCATGGGTGAAGATTACCACGCCACCGGGGTACGCTTCAGATGACATGGCCGAAGATTACCATGTCGTCATGGCACTGTTCAGATGACAAAACGCGCCCCTGCATAGTAAAAAACTTTCACGACACATAGGATTACCACGCCGCCATGGTACGGTTCAGCTGACGAAACGCGCCCAGTAAAAAAAACCCTTGATATGGTAAAGAAACTCGTGGTGGTAAATAAACGGAAGGAGGCGTAATTATTAATGACCACCTGGTAAAGAAACGACTCACCTGGTAAGTCCCACTCATCCACGAATATCTGGTAACGAAGTGGAAGAGGACAACCCCCGACACCCATGAATAGTAAAGAACACGTTTAAAAACCTAAACACGCGCCATCCACAGTAAAAAAAAAAAGGAGCAACAAATAAAGTGGGTTTATCCACAATTATTAAGCTAATCACGTTAACCACCCTTTTTAAAATGACGAACGTACATGTTTTGTTATGCAAGGAAGTTAATTGTTAAAATCTCGACCTTTAATTTAATGTGACGACGAAGAATATTCCAAAAATATGAAATCTTGGCTATATAAATCACATCTGAGATTAAAATCCCATTAATTCTAGTGGTTTTCAATAGGTGTATGCCTATTGTAATCAATCATATCTCATCTCATATAGAAAAATCAACAAATCCATCTTGATCTATTGCTAAAGGCTTTTAGAAGACATAAGATGACCTCTTCGGGTTTGTAGTGGACTACCTTAAGTTGTTTTCCTAAAGAATCAATACCTAGGGTTTGTAGTGGACAACCCTAGGGTTTGTTTCTTAAGTCTTTCTCCTGTCTTTGCTCTCCATAGAAGTAGCATTCTTGACTCCATATGCCAAAGAAAGCTAGACGACACTAGTCTTTATCTCATTGCAAGTGACTTCAACCTTAATTCTCTTCCTCCTTTGACGTCTTATGCTAGTTTTCGGTCTTATTCTCTTCCTCCTTTGACGTCTTATGCTAGTTTTCGGTCTTATTGCATTCCATCTTCATTCCTCAACCATTTGTAGCCTAATGTCTAGGGTTTATAACCTTTTCTACCTTAGAATAACTCTTAGACATCATTTATTGCATCATTGTTGTAGTTACCAGCCAACTAGGGCTTGACGTCTTTAATGTCTAGGGTTTATAGCCTTTTCTACCTTAGAATAACTCTTAGACATCATTTATTGCATCAGTGTTGTAGTTACCATTCAACTAGGGCTTGACTTCTTTCTTATCTTGAAACAGTTTCATGCCATTTTATGTTTCAGCAAGCATGGTTTAACTAATGTGTTAGTCTTAGCTTGCATTTCATCCATCTTGCATTGCATTTTATTGGTTTTAGGACTGTTATATTTATGTTGTCATAACTTGTCATATATTTATTTGATAAGTAGTGTTCTTTTGACTTATTAGACTTGGTAAATATATTTTATTGTCTTAGAACACTTCACACACAAATCTGGAAATTTCTTTGTTTAACCACCTTGTCTTTCACCTTGAACCTTGATCTAGTTGGTAGTATAATTGAGTAACCAAGATAGGAGGTTGTAGACTTGATTTATTCTTGCTATAGGATTCCTTGAGGTTGCTAAGGAAACTTCCCTTGTGTTGGATCTCAATCCTTCACTAAATCAAGGGATGTAATTGCTTAGGTGACAGTGGCAAGTACTTCCATATATTACACTTGTCAAGCATATTGTTAAGGTTTTGCACAAGTACTAGATTGGGTGATAACATAACTCATGTTCAAACTTATAATAAGGTACAAGTACATGAGTCCCCGAGGTGTAGGATAGTCAGTGACAGAGTGTGCTGTTAAGACGCTCCGTGATGTTAAAGTCATTGGTTCGAAACCTGCGGGGACAAAAAATCCAACCATGTTAAGGGTTGGTGTGGCTCAGGGTGGGTGTGATCCCTGGGTGATTTTGACGGTTTAGATGCCCCTGAGTCGTGGTTTCTTAGCCACAAGTTAATCCCACATGTCACGAACAAACTAACAAAAAAACAAAAAGGTACAATTACATGATATTCACTATGACAATTGAAGTCTTGAACTTTCTATAAAACCCATATTCAAACTTATAATAAGGTTCAATTTATTACTAACATTTTTATTGCATTTGACTAGACTAACTAAGATCATGTGTATTGTGTACTTCTTAACTTGGACACACAAAGTGGACAACCAGTAACTCCCACATACCCTCTGATTAAGTATTTCACTATGTATATCATATTTGTTTAGTTCTATTGGTTGAGTTATGTTGTGATCAACTTATTATATTCTTGGATATAGTTATATTGAATCTCTAGTTATTTTGAATGTTTTATGCAGATATGTCCTGGATTAGACAAAAGAAAGCCCACGTGCCTCCTATTTGTAACAGACGTAATACTCCATTGGGACAAATGGCAACTGGTGCTGACAAGCTACTGCAAGAGTAACAACTTCAGGAATCGACCTTATAACAGATTCAATGTGTATACAAAATCGTGATGAGATGATCCTTTATCCTGATAGCAAAAACAGTATACTTTGCCAATTATTGTGTGTATTGTTACAAAGGGACAAAACTTTGAAAGTTGGGCCTATTTTTGCCCCGGAATTTTCAAGGGTGATTAGGTTTCTGGGAGGAAACTAGCAAGAGCTCTCTGATTATATATGCCCAGGGTTATGGCAAGCTTTTGCTTCAAATCTCATCAAGATGGTACGTTGATTCAGAGTATGATGGCAGGCTGATAAGATCTTGGAGTCCATGTCAACTCCAGTGTGTTTGGAGTCACATGGATAGCAATAATGGTACCATCTTGCAGGGGTCTTTGTTGTTGAATACAATACCGTGTACTACAATGTAGCCAACTTAAGGCACAAGAAAAAAGGAATTTCCCACCTTGTTGGTGTCAGAGGAATCCCTTTCTTGTAAAATTTGGAGACAATATATCTACAGCGAAAATTATATAAGCAACCATCATCTATTGCCTTACAATGACATTGCAAATTGTGCTTTGAGCTCATCATCAGTACCATGACTATTCTGACTCTTCACATATAGATAAGTTTTTCTTGATTACCTTTATCTTTCATCCTCAAAATTAATCTTATTTCAATGTGCATTTCCTTCTTGATTCATGTGAACGATTCAATTTCTCTATGATAGGTTCAATTTCTCTATGATAGGCATCGAAATTTTTTGTACCACCAATAAGGCTGGCAACTAGGGTTGTAGATTCAACTCCTATCAAGTCCATCCAACTATACTTGATTAATTTAAAACTTTTGCATCAAAACCAATTTTTTTATCTTGAGAAAGATCGCATTTATAGTCCTAACAAATTCAACCTCTTGCAACAGTAGGTTGGATTATTTTTTGGGTTGTATTTCCATTCACAAGTGACTTCCAATTTAACAACACCCTAAATTCTTGGCATTTAAAATAATTATATCAGGTAGTAGCCACTTGCAATAATAATAAGCAACTTATAGCTAACCCTATCGGATGACCTTATGATGCAGTGTACTTCTGTCCCTGATGGCCTCCTTAGCAATTTCCTTCATAAGTAACTAACTAAATACATCAGAGGAACTCACAATAAGCTCCATGTGCTTCATTAAAACTTGCAGCTGTTAAAGATTTAGTGAAAACTTAATTTGGTTATGACCCTCACATTACAAAATGCACAGAATAAGGCCGCACTCCCTTACTTTACCAGATAACACAAAAAGACAAATGGTTGACATGGATAAGTTTGGCTTCGCAACCAAAACCACAACCTTTTGTTTATGCTGAATATCCATCTGTATGCAAATTTAATTATATACACTTGAATCTACAAACCTTAAAAACATGATCTATATTGCCAAAAATGCCAAAATAAAAGAAATTTGGCTTGGTTCATAGTTTTTTGTCAGAAGTTTGAAACGAAATGCACAGATGTTTTATTCAATCTTAATTAACTGATTCGTGATACTAGTTAAAATATATTGTGATAAATCATCGTTTTGCTGGTAACTGGAAAGCCAAATTGCTCGAAACACATGGTTTGAACAGGCTTTAAACACCTGTTAAAAGATCCTTCCTTGCATATAATGATGCATAGTGGCCACCTTGGGCCAAAAGAGAAGAATGAGTTCCTTCTTCCAGCAATTTTCCACCATCCAAGAGAAAGATTCGGTCAGCCTTGCGCACAGTTTCTAAGCGGTGAGCAATTACAAACACCTGCAACAAATCCATATCAAAATAACTAGGTTGCTAATCAAATACTGCTTAATTCATTTTTCCCAACGTGAATAAACTATAGGGAAAGACTCAAAAAATAAATCCACACTATTGTTGGTTTAGTAGGTACAGAGGGACACAATACTGACCATTCCTGCAAAAACGTGGTAATGCATGAGGCTCAGAGCATTGAAAGTCTTCATTGGACCTTCATCATTGATAAATATGTTTTCAGTGACAAGATTTTGTTATAGATAAGTAAATCGGCTTTGGGATTGGCTTGATATGAAGTTATGAACACTCGGAAGTTATAATATGCACAACAGCAGGCGCAAGGGGTTAGCTCAACCAGTTGTTGCCACTGTTGTTGGGCATTTGGCTAGTTCTGTGCCCACAGGTGCCCGGTTTGAATTCCCCTCAGTTAGGCACACTAGTCTACATGGACGAGTTTACTAGGGATGCCATCCACGAATGCAAGGAAGCATCCCTTGGATTTCCAAGTGAGGTTTTCCTTGAAAAGAATATGCACAACAACACAAATATTAACACCAACATGAACCAAAGAGTACATTAAAATCCCCATGTAGAACCTAACGTACATCAAAGTATAGGCACTAAAAATAGGAAATAAACAAAATATAGTTCTATGCATAGAAAGAGAATGAAGTAAAAAGTGGTCTCATCAAGTTTAAGCAACATAAAGTACATGAGAAAGAAACGATGGAAACAGAATCAAGGGGCTGGGGGGTGGGAGGAATTGAGATGAGGGACTCGTATAATCATAAACTTGTTTTTAAAATTTGAAACTTAAGCAATAAATGTTGGATTGTCCCTGCAGTACTGTTCAGTACTTTGACTTGGAGTATTAATATTCTGTATCGATCTGGGCCCAAATGAAAATTTTTGAAGGATTTTTCCAAAAAGTTTTTTAATATGTAACAGGATTCGTCCCTACCCCCCTCCGTGTCGCGTGTCCAAGGTATCCGACACGATTCGTTGGGACACGTGTCCAATACATGTGAAGTCCGTGTCCTGAACATGTGACACGTACATAAAACGTGTTCGACACCACTCAAAACCGTGTCCCAAAATTCTGACACGTGTCCTGCAGAAAGGAAGCCCACGGGCCCTCAAAAACGATTTTAAAGTTGTTTTTCTCTCATTTTGCAAACAGGTTGGAGCAGCAAGAAAGGTTAGAGAGCAGCAAAAGGCTTTGGTAGAGTGTGAGAAGGGATTCCAA
>CBVK0100005341.1:0-15503 GCA_900067695.1 Picea abies | reverse complement strand
CCAACAAGATGATACCTGTGATGCATGTTGTAGGACCAGGCCCTTGGGATCGTGTTTGTGAAATCGGCCGGTACGGAATTGGAATTCTAGTTTACTCAACCCTTCTTGCTTAGCATGCATGGTATCTTTGACCATGTAGAAGCCAATATGAAACCCATACGGAATGAAGGCCCGCTTCTTGTCCTTTACTAAAGTGGCATTGTATCCTTGCAGGATGGTCTGGTAGCAAATTTCCCCTAGCACTAGTTGGTCGAGAACATATATGGGTAACAAATGGGGTGCCCCCGTGGCTCTGAAAACCCTGATGTAGGTTTTGAGCTCATCTAGATACCAGTGACCCACTTTGGATATAACCTTTTTTTCTTCTTTTGACAACCTAGGGAACTCTTTCTTGAACAACAAAAAATAGATACGTGCAATAAACTGGTCACAGATAAGAGCATAGGATTTTTTTGTACCTGTTATCCCATAAGATGTTGAAGTATACATGGACCGAGAGCTCTAAGGAGTGCCAGTTTAAGTTCATTTCGGAGAAAACATTCCTGGCACAGATGATGTCTAACATATATGAAGCCATGTAGAAGGAGGGGGTTTCCCCCTCTTTTGGCATCTAGGCTTGTCTTATGCATGTGCTCAACTGTTTGGAGATGATGGCACCCCAATTGAAACTCGTACCTAAAATGGCCACCGTATAATCTAGGGACATCCAAGCCTCTGAAAATCAGGAGAAATCTTTCTCCCCATGCAGCTTGTAGAGAAAATACATCAAGTATATGTATGGTTCCCTTAGATTGATTGTTGGGTACGAGCCGACAGTCCGTTTCATGAATTTTTTGTCTTCCCTCCACTGGAAAACCATGATTTTGCTGGTATCGTGTGATGCATAAAAACTCAGAATGAAATCAGTTCTCAGCTTTTCTTCCGACTCCCTGACCTTATAGTAACTCTGAAACTCTGATGGAAAGAAAACCCTGACGCATCCACAATTATCATCATTAATCAAACATTTATGTGCATCGGTGTGGTCAATGAGCCACTTTAGAAGCTCAATGCAAGGAAACACTAGAGTTCGACTTGCCACCATGTGTAGATAAGCCCTATGGATGTTTGGGAGGAAATCATCATCAAGCTTCCTTGTATCAGGATCGTTGTGTGGGGTATACTCAAGGGGTTATTCTTTCTTGATATTCTTAAACAATTCTTCCTAGTGAGGAAATGTTGTTTTGGTTCCAAATTTTGCCTTTGTGTCCCCGAAGGCCAAGGGTTGGATGAAGGCCTTCTTGGTATTTGTCTTAATCACAGGCACCGGTTTGGGAGCTAATTCTAATTGTCTTGCAATTGTTGGGGAGGATCCCTCTCGTGCTTTTGGTTCTTGCAGATTTGGTGCTCTTGGGGATTTCCTGGTGGAGGTTTTCTTAGGAGGTATTGTTCTTGGAATTAAAAGAACCTTTAAACATTTGTATAGAGCAGATTTGGTTTGAGAACATAAAAAGGAAGTGTAAAACACCACGAGTGGATACATACCTATAATGTTTGCTAAGATAGTTGTCTAATACTCACTGAACTTTAGACGAATTCTCTAGATTGTTAGCCCTACTCCTCTATTCGTTCTAAACTCTTTGTCAGGCATAATAGGATCATACACAATGACCTTGACAACATATAATAGGAGAGAATATATCCATCGTATCAACCAATTAATACAAGTAATACATGCAATTCAAAAATAAACTACCATCGGTTCTCCGCAATTAAATTGTAACTAGTCGATGTCAGAGGCATGGAGGCAGATGCATTGTATCAGCAATTTTAAACGATTTCTTTTGATTCACGCACGGATTAGAAACTAATGCACAATCCAAAATTTTATTAACACCTTAAATGCCTCGTACCTAGAGAATTTGAGGGTTAAAAAGTCTTATCACATCATGTCTTTCCAGCTTGGAGGTCAGGGATCGAGATTTTAAAATCTAAAATTAATGTGTATTTTATTTCGTAACTCCCTGACGCCTAAATCACATCGGGTTTCGGTGGTCGGCCATACCGCTCCTCTCCTTGCGTGACACTTCCTTTTTTGTTTTTCTACTGAAGCCGTACATATCGGTCTTCAGCAATACCCCTGCCAAAGTTCAATCGCAAAAAGAAAGACTTTCGTCTGCTGACATAGATGAAGATCGGAGCTCAGTTATTTTAAACTTATCAAATAATTTTTTGACACCTTTAATCTTACCGATGCTGAACTTCTAAGCGCATTGGTGAAAGCTTTAGTTTTTCGATTCTTTAAGTAGTTGTTAAGTACCTTTTAATGGTTAATATGATTCTTTGTTGTATGTTCAAGAAAACTTTAGAAAAATCAAATATGAAAAATAAGCGCAGGTATTAGTTTCATACTGAAGTCAAAACAGACAGTGCAAAGGATGAAGTGGTACCCAAAAAGTAAAAAAAAATGGAGATAGACTTTTAGAGTGTGTTGAGTGCTTCCACATGTACTAAAATTTGAAGGATTTACTTGGACAACGACGGATCATTGAGTTTTAAGGGTCAACTTTACATACCACCCAACGACGGGTTGATAATTTTGATCCTAAACGAGGCTCACAGAGTAGTGTACATGGATCACCTGGGAGCCACAAAGATGAGGGAAGACCTTAAACCCTTATTCTTTTGGAAAGGAATGAAGGTATACATATTCAACTACGTGGCAAGATGTCTGGAATGTCAACAGGTGAAGGTTTAACATAGACATCCGACAGGATCACTACAACCACACGTTATTCTGGAATCAAAATGGGAGGCCATTTCGATGGATTTCATTGTTGGATAGCCACTGACAACAATTAGACACGACTTGATTTTTTGGTGGTCGACACTCTGATGAAGAGTGCTCATTTTATTCTTGTACGTATGATGTATTAGGAACATTTCATAGCTAGAGTTTTTCATCGGTGATATTGTGAGACTACATGGCATGCCTAAGAGGATTATATTGGATCGAGGATCAGTGTTTACTGGATGATTTTGGACTAGTTCCAAGAGGCCTTGGGAACCCAACTTATATTTAGTACTGCGTATCACTAGGAAATAGACGAGTAGACCGAATGAAAAAACCAAATCTTGGAGGACATGTTGCGTATGTATGTGATGGACAAACAAAAGCATTGGGAAGAATTCTTGCCACTGGTAGAATTCACATTTAACAACAGTTATCCAAGCACCATTAAGATGGCACATTTCTAGTTTCTTTACGGGCAACCATGTCGGACAACTTGGGTTGGGATTGGCTTGAGGATAGGGTCCTAGTGGGACCGGAAGTGATCCAAGAAATGGAATATCAAATGAAAACTATAAGACAAAGAATCAAGGAAGCATAGGATTAACAGAAGAGTTATGCCGATGCACATTGTGTTGACCATAGTTACGATGTTGGCAATCAAGTATTATTGTGAGTGAAACTGCATAAGAGTTCGATCAAGTTTGGAAAGTGTGATAAAATATCTCCTAGGTTCGTGGGATCCTGCAAGATTTTGGAAAGGAGAGGGTCGTGGCCTAGTGACTATCCTTTCCTGATCCTTGAGGTGTATTCACAATGTCTTTCACGTCTCTGTTTGAGACATTATGTTAGTGATCCTACACATGTTTGACTTGAGTACCTTGCAGGTATCGGATGAGGATGCGCTCATGGTTGTGCCAATCCGCATCCTAGACCATATAATTCCACATCTACGACGTCGAACAATAGATCAGTTCAAGGTCTAGTGGGACAACTATAGTCCACACAGGGCGACCTGGGAGGACGCATATGATATGCACCAGTGATTTCCATTTCTGTTTGATAGATAGACTTATGATACTATGATACACTTTATTTTGACACTTATATACTGTGAAACTTCAGGATGAATTTTAAAACAAAAGGGGGTTAATGTAACATCTCGCTCTTGCGTGCACTGAGCAAACTTATCCTTTGAGGACACCTGCTTGCAAGTGATCCATACTTTTATACAATTTGTCGTTTGATTATGATTATGAGGCATTATGGATAGTATGATATGTTATTTTTCTATATTGACATAGACATGTTCTATTGAATGGATTCTCCTGAGTGTGCAAGACTTTGGAACTTGAGGATGCAGAGGCATCAATGAAACCCCTAGGACTCCGGATCGAGTTAGAGAGTGGACTATTGGGGTTTGATTTTTTTGGATATGACATATGTACATCTCATTAGATGTTATGATGATTGATTATTATTTCTGACATGATTCATTGATGATGTAGGCTCACGATATCTTGCCGAACAGACCCACATGTGGAGTAGAGGGGTCACGCATGACACCTAGAGACTTTGAGGGAGAGGTGTGGAAAAAATCCCTACCACAACCTACTAGCATTCCCGCCATGGTTCAAACTGTAGGTTAACGATTACCTAGTTCTAGAACACCCACAATGCAGTGAGGGTCAACTGCAACAGTCGCTCACGATGATTCTAAGGGGCGCACAATAAGGAAGGGGGCTTATTCCTTAGAGGCCCTTAGTCTCCCACAATATTACCTAGCGGAGTATTGACTCCACAGGTTTTTTATGTCTACCAAGTTAGTCAAGAGGTGAGTGGCACCCTTGGAACACGTATTGCGTCCTGAAGAGCACGTCACGCAAGGAAAATGGAAAGAGGTGAGCGACACCCTTGGAGCACGTAGTGCGTCCTAAAGGAAACATTGGGTAATGAAAATGGAAAGAAACAAGTGTCACTCTTGAAGCACGTAGCGCGTTCTGAAGGGCACGTCGCACAATGAAAATGAAAAACGGCAGGTGGCACCCTTGGAGCACCTAGTGCATCCTGAAGGCCACGCCGCATTTTTAACTGATAAGTGAATAAACCTAGACAACCTTAGAACTAATGATGTGTCAAGTAAGATTTAAAAACAATTTTTCCCTAATAAAAATGTCGCCCAACCTAGTGAAATTAAAAATCTAGGTCTAAGTGACACATGTGGTCAGAAAAAATAATCATAATTAAACATGTGATGAAAAGGGGGTAAGAAATTCAAATCAAATTACTTTGTGGGAATAAAATTTTAAAAGGGAAATGATTGTTTTTTTTTCATATGCTAATTATATTTTATTAATTAAAAATAAAAGGGGTAAAAGGTGGTTTTCTACACTTGTTAATTTGAGCTTTAGATAAAAAGGGAAAAGAGGGAAACTTAAAAGAAATAGGAATAATTAAATAAATAATGAATTTAATTTATGGTGCAACTAGGGGGATGGATGACATGTGTACGGGTGAGGTTTTCTGCTGATAAAAATAATGAAAAAGAAATTAAATGAGAATTTAGGAAAGAAATCACTTAAAACCTCTATAAAAAGGAGGGAGGAGGAGGAGTATGGATCAGATATTTATGCGTAACATTACGCTGCAGAATTTTTGTCTTTATTGACTTATCTTGTGGGAGTTGGGATATTAATCTTGGGTTAAGAGTGGTAGCTCGACCTTGCGAGGTGAGCTAGGTGCTATTTTTTCTATGGTATAGTGTGCATGGCCCCTTTGCGGATCAAGGGCTCATGGGGAAGAAGAGTACCCCTAGCGTTGGCTGGGAGGTACCAGTGAGGTCACATCGGTCAGCAAGCAGAAGCTGGACGGAGCGGGTGCAAGACAAAAACTACTGACCAATCACGTTTGGATAAGGTACATAGGTTTAATTGTTACTTGCAATGAATTTAGATTTACTCATGTTAGCTCTCTGTGCTTGTTTAAGATTTCATTTCCATGCATTGTCTTTCCCCTGCTTCCCGACAGTATTGTAATCCCCTTGCTTGTTGTTTTCTGATGGATTTCCTTTGGCGAACCCAACTTCTTCTTTCAGTAACTTATCTGTGTGGGATTTATTGATTATTATAAAGAGTTTGTGCTTTGTATTTTTCCCTTATACCTAGGTCATCAGTCCATGTCTAAGCAGTTGGCCTAGAGATGAATCGATGGTCGTCACTTCGATATTTATAGACCTATAGATTCTAATGCCCTGCTTTTTGTGCATGGATGATGAGAGAAGGATAATTTTTTCCCAGCCACCTACCCTTACTTATCTCTGCATTGATTGATTCATGGTTGAACGATTGTTCTTGCACTTTCTAGTGATTGATTTCTTCTACGTTTTGGTTGGCAAAACTATGTGTTTTTATTGATGAATCCCAACGCCTTGACCGGTAAATCTTAGCGTTTTAATATGTTAATGTTTGCGCTTATTTATAGTGTATCTGTGAATCTATTGTGTCTGCGATTGAATATTTGTTGACAGCGTTTAATTTATATATTTACTGCGATTATAGATGTTGTTTGGACTGCAATTTCGTGTTGTTTTTACTGCCTTCGATGCCCCTTGGTGCTTCATTTCGATGGATTTTTCTCCACCATTTCATGCTTTCTTGCACAACGATTCCATCCTTCCATTGCACAACTATTTCGTCCTTCTTTCACGGTGATTTCGTCCTCCTTACACAGAGATTTTCCTAACCTTTATACATCGTTTTTACTAAGCAAACTATTACCTTATTGACTGCAAGTTAACATTTTATTTGTCTGCGATTGATTTCATTTGATTAGCATTTGATCGATTGATATTGAATAGCATTTAAATTGATTGGAATTGTTTAGCGAGTTACTTACCATAGCGAATCATACATTTAATAAGACAACATCTCATTAACTCTACGTTCATTAGCATATAAATCTGCGCTTCTTATATTAACTCTGCGTTTCATATACTTACTTTGCGTTTCATATTAACTCAGAATTTCATGTATTGATTAAACATCCAGTTATATGCAGCGATTTTGATTTTAATGGTTAACGATTGATTTTATATGGATTGCGATTTAGATATTTATATTTGTGACTTTATACATATATTACTTGTGACTGCATTTTTTTTAACCTTTGATAACGATTTATATTAATGGTGATATTGTTATTCTTTGCTAAAAGACAACGTTTTTATAATTTTTAGATAGCGAGTTCTTTTAACCTGAATGGCTACATGTCAAATGACTACGTTTTTTTTTAGCAGTTAATGTCAGTGAATTTATACTGACAAATAAGAGCAAGAATTACTTGAAAGACTGCTTCTTTTTTTAACCTTTAAATGTCAGCGATTCTGTACATTGAATGACAACAGAATTAATTTATGTGCAACGAAATATTACTGTATATATATTGAATGGACAACCAAATATTATTAGACAATGATATCTCTTTTAGTTTTCATTTGTTAGACAACCATATCCTGTAGGAATGGACAGCGATTTCATTTGTACACCTGCAATATCGTATCTAATATCCAACAATATTTAATGGACAACGATTTTTACACCTATATATATATCATAGCGTCTTCCACAACAGTTACTCTACGTTTTTCTTGGAGTTATTACCTGGGATTTACACCGCATTCTGGTTCTGACTATTTTCGCCCCTTGCCTGTTATCTCAACCCATTGGTAACAATAAATTTTAATTGCGTGGTCAGTGGAATGTTTGCCAGCATTTTTAATTATGACAGACAATGCACCTTCTACATAGGCAGTGAATTGTCCATAGCTTCAACAATAGTTTTTTCTTTAGAGTTATTATAGACTTAATAGACAACGTTGTTGGTTGGTAGATAGCGTGTATTGTGTCATGACAACATTTTTCCTTTTTAATATTAATGAATGACAAATAGTGATTTTCACCTCCATTGCTTTTTCACCTTTAACAATTTGCAGTATAATGATGGCATACACCTTTTAAATACAAGTGAGGCGATTTCACTTTCGTTGTTAATTATATTTTAAGAGATGGCCTTCACTTTTAATTAAATGATGGAAGCCACCTTCATGGTTAATTAATTATAAATAAGGGTATTTACCTTGAGGGTCATTTATATTAATAAATGATGGCACTCATATTGCACTGGAATCCAAACAAAATTGATGATGAACTTTAAGTTGTAAGCTATTTGTACCATGTGACTTGGTTGTTTTTCCCTTTAATTGCACCTTCAACGCTTTGTGTTGGGGAAATCCCTCTTGTCACCTTTGGAATGGTATGTTACCCTTTTTAAAGGAATGCATCACTTGGGTGGTCACTGATCTTGGATTACCTTGTACGATGATGACTAGCTTAGTAAGTAAAGTTGTTGCGTCACTAATATCTACAAATGTACCCAAAAATTGTCGTATCAAGAGTGATAGTAATAGATGGAATGTGCGCACTGAGTTAAATAAATGGTGCCTTTGTGCCCGAACTTAAATTAAAGTTTTCAGATTTGTGTTTTAGATTTTCTTATGCAGTCCATGTTTATAATGAGATAGATTTGAAGTTAGAATTCTTGCACGTGTAATTTTAACGTAAGTGATGATAGTCCCTAGACGCCTTGTGCACCATGAAACGATGATGTAAGGAATGATTAGAGGCTTTAGAATACTTGCGGGAGTTAAATTGTTAAGTTGTGATTGATTGTAAGACCTTAGATCTTTTGCAACTAATAAATTGATGATACTCTCGCGCCTCAACTCTAGGCGACGATTAATTTATGTTTGCATTTAGTTTCCTATTAACAATGATTGTAGTAGACTATAGACTGACGCAAAATTTAACGGTTATGTTATTTGATGAGTTCTTCGAATGATTCATTGGGAAGGAGTGCCATGCTTATTGAAGTTTTATTTTTCCTAATGCATTTTTTAAAGAAAAAAAAAAGAAATTACCTTTGTGTTGTGTTGCGTCGCATGTAGTCGTAATGACGGGGTTGTTACCGTTTTTTTATACTTGTTTGCATGTATATTAGATTTACACATCCCAAAACTCATCCTTCTATATTGGTACTCGATTTCTTTAGTGATGGATTCTATTTAATGTTGAGACGTGATTGCATCGAATGTATGTTGAACTTTGTCGCAATGGTGTTGGTTAACCAATGCTATTGAAATTTTAAATTATCAAGTTTATTTGACGGATCTCTCAATTAATTGATGTCATATCGACATTTATGGACATTTTAAATGTTGGTTTTTGCTTACATTTATGGACATAGAATTATCTTGGACATTTGTTTATTTATATAGATGAGTATTGTAGTTTTTATGTTGATGATGACATAATGTTTTAAAGTTCAAGAATAATAATATATGCGAAACATGATGCAATTTGGTTTAAAATATGTGATTTTTGTTAGCTATATTTATTGATCATGAGATTACAATAGATTAAAATTATTTGACACGTATGATGAACAATTTTCACTTTGGCTTATAGCATGTGGTTGATGGTAGATATATTTTGTTCATAAGTGTAGAAATTTTGAAAATTTACCTAATTTGAAATTTCCAACTCACTCGAATAAGGTCATTGATTTAACACATAGAATTATTAGTTTTATGGATGAATTGAAATATTCAAAAATAAACCTCCAATATCTTAAATATGTCTACCACTAGTCTAGGCAAGTTCAAGTAGATAAACACTAAAAAATACTTCAACACTAGATCAATGAAACAACCCTTAGGGAATGATATAATCAAGTATGAAAATCTGAAAATAAAAATAAAATAAAATAGAAAAATTCATATTTGAAGTTACATTTAAGGCATGCAAAATCATTCAACTTTTTAGCTTTGTTGTCCCAATAAATCAACATATCAAAACAATCATGCGTTTTTTCAAAGCACATGAAAACCATATCTAAAAATCATATATGCAATAAGATAATTTAGAATAGTAACGGTACAACTCATTATCATAATATGGAGATAAAGTAAAATACCTCAACTTTTCCAAAGTTGGTATGTCGATTAGCCCAAGCAAGGACTTCTCCAACGCTTCCCAAACCCAAGGACTTCTCCAACACTTCCCAAACCCTATCCAGGGCATCTTCAATCACTCCAAATGCTAACCAACAAAAAAAGGCCTAGAAAGGCATCCCACAAACTTTACTAGACTCTTCATGAGCTCATCAACTACATAGTATCATACCAAATTTCCAACCCTTGGATCCACACTTGCATGTCATAATATTTACTATTAACTTGTATTACATAATCTAATGAACCTTAGCATATGCCTTTCAGGAGAAATATCATTCTTACAAGTGTAAATAATTGTTCTTCCAATATCCTCCAATAGCTAGCATCACACCAACTATCACATATCTAAGACATAATACAAGTGTTAAGGGATAATAAAGACACTCTCCTACCTTTATATATGATTATGTGAGGGAAGATAGCAATAATACATGGACCAAGTCCACTAGTAAACCTTATGCTATGTTGAAAACAAAGACCCAAGTGGAGCATTACACTAGGAATGAATGCCACATGGTAAAATAGGGTTTGTACAATGCCCAAGATGGTGCTCCCTCCAATTCTAGGTGTCCACATGTTAATCACTTCTCTAAGAAAGATGATGCATCCTACAAAAAAGGATCCTCCACTCAAGTGTTCCTCCTAAACATATTTTCAAGGTGACTCCAATTCTCCTAGGGATTTGTACCCAACCTCGAAGTGCATAATTCCCTCTTCAAATGTGGTTTCTCCACATGTCCTAAGTCCCCATCCTCCTGATAGGTTATTTCTTGTAGAAGATGTAAAATTCCACATGTGTGTCAACTACCACATCAAGAAGTGTGCCTCCCTAGCACTAATATGAATGTAAGCATACAACCACTAAGATCTCCAAATGTAAGTCAACCAAAATACAATAAAATGGCGAGGGAAGAACATGCCCTCCACATCAAATGAAGCACTCCCATAACTAGGTGAAAGTAATTTCAAAGCAACCAGAAGCTAACACATCCTTTTTGTGAGGAAATTGTTTTCTCTAATGGTAGTGTTCTCCCCTTGTACCTCAATTGTACTTGAATTTTACAAATTCAAGTTCAATGTAACCTTGGAATAAATCATTGATCCCACTAAAGGTTCAATAAACGTCTCCCAAAAACCACCCTCCACCATCATGGCATGACTCCACACATGTTCTACAAAATTGGAAGGATTACCAAAGGAAGAACTCAATACAACATGTTTGGAAAATATTTTAGGGGGAATGCTTTCTCTAACCCAACTTTATGTGTTGATACAATTTATTGTATTTCCTATAATGTTTGAATACACCTTATTAACTTTAAATGGGATTAACTAGAGAGTAAGGAGGCATCATGTTTTGGTTATCTTCACCCAAATTTAGATCCAAATATTATTTTTTTCCTAGATCAAATTATGGAACATCAACCTTTTGAATTTATTCAATAACTGAATGAGATATTTGTGATCTTGGAGACCACATATTCTCATCAATTGTTCCTCCTAAACATATTTCCAAGGTGACTCCAATGCTCCTAGGGATTTGTACCCAACCTCAAAATGCATAACTCCCTCTTCCAATGCAGTTGATCCACATGTCCTAAGTCCCCATCCTCCCGATAGGTTATTTCTTGTAGAATATGTCAAATTCCACATGTGTGTCAACTACCACATCAAGAAGTGTGCCTCCCTAGCACTAATATAAATGTAAGAATACACCTACTAAGATCTCCAAATGTAAATCAACCAAAATACAATAAAATGGCTAGGGAAGAACATGCCCTCCACATCAAATGAAGCACTCCCCTAGTGTTGGAAAATGGGCAAACCCAGGGTTCAACGCTTACAACAATGCACCAACAAAACCCTAAGTACCGTCCCTTTAGGCAACACCCGCAAAAAAAATGAAGTCTCACCTGAGGTAGAGGAAGGGGTGGTTGCAGGACTCAGATGTCTACAACCTTAGCTGCTACACAGATCTATGATTGTAACACCTAAATAGAGCACTTAGAAGTTATAGTTCATTAATATTCAGTCTTAGTTTACAGTGCAACTAAACACCCGAGGTAGAGGCAGGGGTGGTTGCAGGACTCAAGTTTCTGCAACCTCAACCAGGACACAGATCTGTGATTGTAACACCTCAACAGAGCACTTAACAGTTATAGTTAATAAATATTTGTCTTTATATTACAACACAATTAAAACCCTAATAATAGATCAATGCAGTATTCAAACAAACCCAATAGATTCAAGTACGAAGTATACCAACATAGATCAGATCTAGCATTCATTCAAATTATTCAGGACTAAGCTACCATATTAGATTCTCCTAAGAATATATCAATGAACTAATCATTTAACAACATAAACAAGAGAACAACCATAAAGCACAAAGAAACCAAAACATGGGATATACGTGGTTCACCCCCACCCTGGGGCTATGTCCACCAACTATTCTTCTTTATTTCTTTCTGTCAATATTATACATGCACAGAGCCATGATATCTTACTTCGCAGAGGATAGGAGATCTGGGTGCACTCCAGTAGATCCTCCTTACCTAAGTTACAACACAAAGCCTCTTCGCAGTCTCTTACAATCACTTGCACTTAGCCTTGCAAATCCCACACAGTATGCACAAAGCATTTACAATCATCACTTGCACTTAGCATAGTACCAAAAACCTCTTCTATGACTCTTTATTATGTCACCTAGACTTCTATTTATACATTAAAAAGAGGGCCTAAACATGGGTAAACCCATGGGTCGACATCCCCATACCTGTTACATAAGCCCAAAACCCAAAAATCCCTAAAAAGGGGTCTAGATCCCACGATCTCCACTTCAACTTGTGCTCCACCTTCGACAGCCTGTCGAAGTCCCAAAAATAGGTCAAACATGACCAAGGATCCTCAAAACTTGGTCAAGGGCCAATAGCCCCCCAACACTCACCCGTGACTTGTCCTGAGTCACTTTGATCTGGGTAGCTCTGCTTGAAAAGCCTCGACCTTGGCTCGAGCTGCTTCAACCTGTTGTTGCACCACAGCCTCCTGCTCGGCGAACTCATGGATAACTTCTTCGTTGACAGGTCCCTCTAAGCGTTGTTCATCTGTAGAATGACTTTCTCCAGTTCTTCTCTTCGGCCTTGAATCTCCACGAACAGTTGGAAAGCCTCATCCTGTATTGGTTGGAGCCTCTGAATCACTTCCATGACTTTTCTTTGAATGGTGTATACCTTCTGTTGAGAAGTGCACTGTTCTTGGGATCACTTCATCCTCTCAATGGTTGAAAGGGGCTTCAACTACACCTGTATTGTTTCTGCTTACTTATTTTCCTCCTCAAGCTGTGACTTCAGTGCCTTTAGTTCAGGATCCTCAATGAGTTTCTCATAAGTCTGGGCACTACGATCACTTAGTTGTTTACATTCCATGGCAAGGGCCTTGATTCTCTCAACTTTTCTTCGAGAAGTTGCTTCTCTTTGATCCCGCACATCCTGCAGATTGTTGGGCACCGTTCGTAGCTCTAAGTCTATTATTCTTTGTTGAAGTTGTTGGATAGCTTCTGTGAGTTGTGCTACTTGATGCTCCACTCAGTCTTCTGCCTTTGGCTCTAAGCCTGTCATAGAGCGAAGTGCTCTATTGACTGCTTCTTTGACTCCAAGCTGCTCTACTGACTCCAAGCTGCTCTACGAGAAAGTACTCTTTTTCTTTCTTGACCTGCACTTTATCCTCTTCAAACTTCGTTTGGAGAGCAACCTTCTCCTACTTTGCAACTCATAGTTTCTCCACCATTTCTTCTTCATCTTGTTTCAAGGCCGCTATGGCTTGGTCTTTCTCATCTTGTGCTTGATGAAGGTGAGCTTCGGTTGCATCATCTAGTCTACGGAATTGGGCAGGCTCATCTCCCAACTCTAGTTCTTCTGATGGCAGGGGCACCGTGGATACTGTGTGGTTGGATTGAAGGGCATGTTGTACCCCTCTGAGTTCAACCTCGATTCCGTTGTACATCTCCTTCTGCTTGGCTTCATGTTTCTACAAGATGTCCTACGAGGCATCTGCTACAGTTGTGATGATGAAGTTGAAGTCATCTAAAGTGAGCACAGTCTGCATCTTAGTCAATGTGGCTCTGGATTTATTTCAGGAAGTGGGTTTCATTGGAGAAAACTTCATTTTCTTAGAAGGATCAGTCTCATCCAGAGGATCCCTAGGTGATGTTACTTCTCCCTCCTTCCGTTGATCTTCCTTTCCATTGGTCTCTTCTTGATCTACTTCGTCATCACCCCCTCGGCAAGGTGATATTAAATCATTTTCTTTTGATGTGTTGTTTAATTTTTGGACCTCTTCGGTCTTCTTCCTTCTGCTGGGTCTAGGATTATCCTTTGCTTCATGAGTGGTCTCGGGGCTACCGATTAGTTTAGGGTCTGACATTTCAACGGGGTCAGCGGGGATGAGAATCTCTATAGACCAGTCCTTGTTTATCTCTTCGAGGTCCTCCTCTAGGAGCTTGTAGTATGAATGAAGCTCTTCTTTATGCTCATCTGCGTGCAAAGTGATATAAATGAAGTGTTTATCTATGTGGAACTTCATGAAAGGCCTTAACCGGTACAGGGTGTTTGGTGTCATGTGAGGGAAAAATTTGATATCCCTCTTCAATTGGAGATAATATGTATGAAATACTGCATTCGACTTCCATTGTTTTCACATATCGCTCGAGTACTAGAGCATTGTGAACTTCGCAGTGAGAGGCTCGAACGGTTCAGTGTCTTAGAAGGTCGCACCTTCCGGCATCTCCCAAGTAGTAAATGCGATGAGGATCCAGAGCCAGCTAATTTGGAACTCATAGCCCTGATCCTGAGCTTTGCGGCAGTCTAATTCCAATTGGTTGACCAAGTAATTTGCCCATTTCATATGGATTCCTTCTACACATTTCTCGGCGAGGTAAACAACGAATCCTGTGACCTGTGTGGGTCTGTTCTTTCTCATGAGTTTTCCTGCGATCAGCTGGTAGTCCAGGCACACTGCACCATTCTAGATGGAAGCTACCTTGTAGCCTCACGTTCCATTTTCTACATCACCATATGTGTCTTTGATATTTTGTGCCAATGCATGATATGTAGCCTTCCCTAGGAAGAAGTCCTATGGGTCAGGTCCCTACATGCTCAATCTAGTGATCCTATGGTTCAGCGTCAGATCAACTATGATGCATCCATATATCCATAGGTAGTCACCATGGTAACATGAGAGTAGGAGATTAATAGACGCATTAACCTCCTGGTGCCTACCAAAATGCAGAATCTTCATCACATTCAAGAGGGTGGATTGCCCAAGGTTCATAGTCCATGGTTGGGGGATTATTTTTGAGTTCTTCCCCTTCATCCTGGTCAAGTATTTGAAAGGAGTGAGCATACTATGGTTCTTGTGGTCTCCTAGGTTGAATTCGTTGAACTTCAACGTCATGATCTTATCCTGTTGCGTTCCAACTACATGTCCCCTTCTGTTGTGAGTGGGAAATCCCCCTATGGACTAGCACTTAGGGTTTTATTATGCATGCAGAAAATACCTAAAGATTCCTACTTTCTACCATTGTCCCAGACCTAATCCCCATTATTCTTAAAAAAATATGTAGTTAAGAAGATCAAGTGAGCATACCTTATTTCGGGCGTTTGATAT
>CBVK0100005340.1:0-15503 GCA_900067695.1 Picea abies | reverse complement strand
TGAGCCAATATTAGGGATTAACAGGCTAGCGCCCAATTTTTTTTTTCAGAACAAGAAAGGGCTTAAAGAAGGAGCCCGTGGAATTTTTAATTGTACAGACTTACACCTAAAGAAGTAAGGAAGGACTGTAAACTTGAAAAATGGATCCAGCACGGATCCAAGAGCCAATTCGACTCAGAGTTGGAAGAATCCATGTACATGATTTCATTACTAAAAAGACAAATTGTTCAAGTATCCATATCTTCCTACTCAAAACTCATAATTGAGCATGGAAGCAGGCATTGGAAAGATATTGAACAATAGAAGATAAATGTTCACCCATAAATTTGATCTGAATAGTTAATTTCTCATGAAATTAGCAGAAAGAGGTCTGATATATATTAACGAATCAAAATGGTTCATGTTTTCATGAAATTATTAAGAACAGTTAGCCTGACAAAGTTCTGTTGTCTACACATTTTTTCAGAATTAACAACTTCTTGACGATTAAAATTGCAACGAAAATTTTCCCGCAAAGTGTTGCTAAATCCTATTATTATAAAATCTAAATAATACTAGTAGGTGGGACCCTCTTGTAGATTGGAGATCAGGTTTGGATCTCATTTAATGCTTGTGCTGCTATTCAACATTGCTTACATGGTTGATGAGATCTTGTTTTTATTGGTTATGGATCAGGCTTATGATGTGTTGGTTCTATGTGCAACAAGTAAATGATGAATAAGGCATGTTATGTTCTAAGATCTAATTTTATGTTACTACGGCCTATGCTATTCATTGATACCATTGCTATCTATTCTTGGGACACCTACACAACAAACATGCTAGTAACAATGCTTAAAGAGTAGTTGGAGAAGGGAAAAAACAATATAACAAATTCAGAAGGAAAAGGGATCTAACTATGCAAATATACTACACTACATGCATGAATCATTAAAATGATTATGGTTAAATCCTAGCTAGAAAGCTAATGGTTATGCGATTTGATTGAGCTATATGGTTAATAAGCATATGGTATGTTTTGAAAGAATAGGATGTGGGTGGCACATTTAACAAAGTGATAGATTTGATTAATTCATATGTAATGGTGATTATGTTATGGCATAAGTTTGGTATGGGCCGCGCTATTGGTTTTAATGGGTGATGGTTTCGATACATTGTTTGATTAATGGCGTTCATGAAAATGTTGTTGGCATGTACTAAGGAATTAATGGATTATGAATGGAGGCGACGTGCATTTACTGCACATCACCTTTACTCCTTTCTTGGCCGCCACCCTAATCGGACTATTGTTCAACTTTGTTACTGTGGTTATGCTCTGACTTCCTAGAAGAGAGGAACCGCTCTACCAAGTCATGTTTTAAGGTGTTTTGATTACAGGTATGTCTTTTTTTTTCCATCCATGAGTCTGCTCTATTTATGAAATGGATATTGGATTGAATGTATGGGTTGTTCTTTCCTTAAGTGCGGAAACTGTGTGAAATCGTGATTTTCTTTGGAATGAATCGTTGTTGGCTCTACAAAAATGTTTTGAAGTCACAGTATTATTGGTCATTCTGAGCGTTAGTAGCCACAAGGCTCTTTGTCATCCTTGCTGATTTTATTTGGAGGGTTTTGTTTAGTCTTGAGTGGCTGGATGTCTTCATGAATTTCATATCACCATACTCAGGATTTGGTTTTATGGGGTTTAATGGTTGGAAGCACCTTGTGTCACTGCGCATTGTTTGTTGGGGCATTGGTTTGTTTTTCGCTACTATGGTCGCACAGTGGGTTATGTTGCTTCTTCTTGGCCCTATTTTCACCTCAGCGTTGTAGTTGGTTGACTAGAGAGCCACAAGGGTTATACCTTGTGTGTGCTTAGTATCATTTCTAGGCCAAAATGGAGCCTTGCTCCTCTATTCATAGCCTCTCATGTCATGGGATTCATCACCCTATCCACAAAGTAAATTGTAGTGTTCTCTATGTGTATACTATTGGTCTCAAAGGTTTTCACCATTGAGAAGAGTCGACTCTAGCCTCTTTGTGTTGGCCACAGAGCAGACCCTTAACTCCTCAAGTTCGAGGGTTGTTAGAGAAGACCATTGTGGCTTGTCGAGTTTACTATTGGTTGTTATATATTGGTATGTATTGTCGATAGAGTTGATTACCGACTTGCCCAATTGATTATATGAAAATGGTGTTGGTTTTGGTATCTAGTCACTACATTTGTTATTATAATGTATAAGATATGCATCGTTAATTGGAAAAATCAAATACATAGATTCTCTCCTTGTGTTTAAATGAATTGATAACCCACCACTATTCTTGATTGAGTAAGTCACAGTGTCTCTTCATGTTGATGCATGGTTTTGTGTGGCGTTCCTACGACATGTTAGGTCGGGTTGTTGATTATTATGACAATCCAAGTAATAGGCTCAACATTGAAATTGGTTGATTGAAGATTGGGGTTGATACACAGTCACTGTCTTTTGCATTGAAGTTATCGAGATGTTAAACTCAACATTAGTTCCAATTTTTTAATGATGTTTTGTGTGTGATGCACTCATATGTGTGGTGTTCCTAAACCGTGAGTAAATGGTCACTGTAACTATGTGTTTTTGGTCCAAATGATTATTGCAACCAGGATGAATATGCCAAGTCCATTCACTGTATAAGTATGGTTATTCAATTGTGTCATCAAGGAGGAGCTCGAGTTTTACACAATATGGTTTTGATTGCAGTTTGATTGATTTGAGCAATTCTGTATGCTGTCTCCTTGTGTTGGATTGATGGCTCGACATGATAGGTTGAGTTAATGATACTTTGACTGTGTGTTTTAAAATTTTCAAAAGGGAATGTTGCATTGTGGTGACTATGGCATGGTTATCCACTATGTTGTTTTCAATATTAATTGATTGCACCATTGGAGGAAGTCATGAGTTTTTGAACATGGCTTGTTGCAATTTGATCGACTTGTGTTATGAGATTGGGCATGATGTTGCTAACTCGTTGTGTTGGATGGATTTCCCAACTTTTTGAATGTTTAGAGTCAAGTAATATTGGACCTGTACAGTCACATAAATACAATTGCATTTTTTCGAATGGTTGTGTATTCCACAAAATAGCGTAAGTTGAATTGTCGATTGTTGTTGGGTGTTTAAATGGCAAGATAAGATATTTTCATTTTTAATATGAATCATTGTGTGGAATGTACACTATGCATGTTAAATGATTATCATACAGTTTAACAGTGATAGGCATGAGTGTTGTGATAGTATAACCTCTTTGTAATTTTATTATTAAATGAATTAAGAGGCAGAATAAAGCACGTTTTTATGTTTTCATTTGATGATTGAAATGGTTGGAAGTGGTTGATGAGAAGAGTGGAAGTAATCAACTGTGTATTCATTTGGAAATTGCTCAAATGTTAAATGTATAATTGAGAAAATAGAGCTCCCTTATAGATGGTTTTAGAATGCATATTGTCCTATTTGATGACACTGTGTTAGATATTTGATTATGAACAACGAACTAGTTAATATAGAGTAGTTGCTAGTGGGTCGCAATGGTCATTTGGTTGGTGTGTTTCCTTTTACAGAATGGTTATATGGATTACTTAATTAATTTTATTAAAAATACCCATTCTCATTCCCCACCATTATTTCTCTTTTCGCTAATCATAACCCCATCACCTTCCCACATTCATTTTTCACTCCCTGTTCTAAAATTGATTACAGTCAAGAAAAATTATGTGTTTAAGCAGTTGGAAGTAGCAGTGTTTTGGTTGGATTACAATGATTTTTTCTTTGGTTTGCATTACAATTGATTGTTTATTGTCCTTGACCAGTAACCATGTTCTTTTCCCCACTCATTATATCATGTTTCTCTCAATACAAACCCCTCGCATATCCCAGAACCCTTTGTTCACCCCCTGCTCATTGAAAAACAATTAAGCAATTTGTATGGATTGGATATCGTGAGTCTGATATGTTGCTGAGCCAAAATTTATTTCATATTTTTAAAGAGTTGTCATTTATGGTTATTTAAAATATTATTTGCTAATCAATCATGCATGCAAGAATGATTTTTTTCTGCTGAGGTAGCCATGGAAGAGGCAACATAGGGAGAGGTAATTGGAACCAAGGCCCAAGAAGACCAACACTATCCATACATTTTGACACTGACTCACAAGAGTTAGGCCAGTTGTTTTAGGCCAGATTTTTTAATTGGATTGGGTAATGAGTGGTCCAACCTAGGCCTGAAAGGCCTCCCTTCCAAGTTTTGCAAGCCTGCGGTATCCCTGTGCCCCCTCATGTCTCATTGCAACCCGAGGTTCCCGAAAATGATGGATGGCAAGAGATTTTCCACCCAACAGTCTCCCAACATCATGGATGTCCCAATTTTTCCTTGCCCACTCCTCCACCTAACATCCAGATTGTCCAAGCTTCCCCTGCTCTTCACCAATGTAGTCCTCTCATGCTAGAAAAAGGTTGAAAACCGAGGCCCATCATACCCTTGAGAAAGGAAAATCCACTGTTTCCCCATCCTCACCCTCCAATAGCTCTGACAAATCTATGTCTTCCTGGATGCATTTGAGGGATTATTGTTCCCATGTGATCAACGAGATTAGGCCTAAAGGCTCAGCGTAGCCAAAGGAAAATTCAGGAAAATTGAAAGGTGATAGAAACAATCAAGGAAAGATTGCATCTTAGAGTGGGAAACATGGCTTTTGAGTTTTTATTTTATTTATTGTTGATGACAGTTGACTTCGGAAATTTTTGGACAACATTTTTTATTTTGGATATATGAGTAATATTTTTTTGAAAATAATTTCAAATATCATGAACTAAATTGTCAAATGTGAATATGATGAAGGGAGTCACAAGGAGGTGTGTTTTTCTTAACTAACTAGTTATGTTATGATTGTTATGAGCTAAAGGGAGTCAGAAGGGGTCCCACCTACTAGTTTTTATTTATTATAACCCTTATTATGATTATTACTTTTCCCCCTTAACTAAAAATTTGGTTGAATCTTTAGTTAACTTAACTAATGAGGTGGTTCAACTACCTCAACCAATTCTGATTTTCTTAAAGGCAAAAGAAAAGGGAGGAACATGAGGAGAGAAGGAGAAGCATACTAAGGTTTTCTCTTTGAGTTTATGATGAGATAGTTCATTCATTCCTTAATTTATCACAAGCCTAATTATTTTTATGATAGCAGGGTCTTATTGTAGACAACAATATTTGGGACTGAATTACATCATTCAGACACTTTTTTTTCAAAGGTGTTGATCTATCTTTGATAGTCTATGTAGACTTGTCCATTTGTGAATTAGTTTTCATGATTGACAAAGGCTATTGTGCAGAGTCGAGTGGGCATCAATATGTGACAATCTGATCCAACTTTTAGATATTATTTTTGATTTTCTGTCGGAGGTCCTTTTGTATGTTCCATCAGGGATGTCTAACTTTGATTTTGGTCCTAAATTTATGCATGAAATTTTGTAAATGAATGACTATTTGGTGAATTGGAATGAAAGAAATGATTTCATTATGTCTCATCTATCTTGATTATCATCCCGATGTCTTTACTTCTATCTTTACATTTATTTCAACAACCGTTATATTAAGAAAATTACATAAAAATTAAATTTCCAACAAGATTTTTATTGATAAAATACTAGCCTAAGCACTGGTAATTAATACTTGTGAGTTAGGATGTTATTTTTGTTGGCTATAAACATAGGGTGAGATTCCCGTCTATTTTGATTTAGCCAAGTAGAACCTGAAAATGATTGAGTAAGATCATTTCATATCTTTTCCTCAACACAACTGTCAGATCAAAATTAACACAAAGTGTAGAGTGATGGATGATACTAAGGTAGTTTACAGTCAAGAGGATGAAATCAAAGGGTTGAATGTCGATTTGGGCATGGAAGGAACCAACTCCAATGGACATGGAGGAGGAAATGAGGAGGACATAAATCTAGCTAAGACCCTCAAAAAATTGCAGAGAGATGTCCAGAGCCACAAGGATGATAATGAAAGGCTTATGAAAGCCAAAGAGTAGCTGGAAGACTTCAACATGAAGTTAATTCAGAGCTTGGAAAAAAATGAAAAGAATTTGGATAAGGAGAGTGGATCTCACAAAATAGGAAGTCATGGGACCCTTGAGGAAAAAGGAATATCAAGGAGTGGTAGCATACATCACCATCAATCCCAAAAGAGTTCCCATAGGAGAGAACACAGTAGCTCAAGTCCATCCCCTTTCAGGAAGCATAGGAGGTTTAGGGTGGATGAGTTGAAAGGAGAAATGAATAAGATCAAACCTCCTACTTTTGATGGAGAGCACAAGAAGGATGAAGATGCTGAGACATGGTTGTTGGGCATGAGAAAGTAACTCCAATTGTATAACTATTCTTCTCATGTAGAAGGAATAATTGATATCTATTAGCTGAAAGGAAAGGAATACATGTGGTGGGATCAAATTGTGCAAGTGCAACACCTTAGAGAGAAAAATGTGACTTGGAAGGAATTCAAGAGGCATTTTGAGAATAAATACCTAACCAAGAGGTATTATGACAAAAAGATGAAAGAGTTCTTTGAACTCAAACTGGGAAACATGACTATTGATAAATATGAAATGAGACTTTTAGAGATATTGAAGTATGTCTCCTTCATCAAGGATGAGACATTTAAGATTCATAGGTACCTGAGTGGGCTGCCAACTTTCATCAGTGTCAAGATCCAATATGAAGATCCCAAGACTTTGGAGGAAACCATAAGGAGAGCCAAATTCTTTTATGATCAACATAAATGAAAGCCTACTTTCCAGAAGTCTCGGGAGGACATGAACAAGTTTAAGAAAGTGTTAGCAATAGAAGTCACCTCTGGATTGCAACAGAGGTAAGCCAAGTACCCATCAGTTTAATGTCACGATGAATAAATTTAAGGGGGGTCTAATGGATAAAAAATCAGAATAGTATCGATTTAACTCAAAAAACTGGACTGATATGCATAGGCAGATGAGGTATTGATCTAAATTCAGTCAGTAAGTTGTAGTAAGGGTGATTAGGGGGTAGAACTTGTGGAGAAAATGTAAAGGAATGCTATGGACATCAGGTCTTCCAGCAGCCTGAGGAGAAAAAAAATCTGAGGACAAGATCCTCTTGATTCAGAGCTTCAAGAAACCAAAAACATTACAACAACACTACAATCAAACATACATTGCAACATAGTCACAAGAAATTGATTGGATCATCCATGTCTGAGATTTCATTATTAGAGGAAAAAGAGTTGGGGAAGAAAGTTGATTGTTATTAAACAAGAAGTCTAAAAAAGTCATACATAACCATAGAACTAGAGGATTTACTAAAAATTTACAAATTAGGAGAGTAGCTCAACTATCGACACTAAACAAAATGGAAAAAATGCCTACATATACTCTGAACTGGCTCCAACTTCCTAAGGCGATCTTGTCATGCTTTCAAAGCTTTGCATTGATGATCTTCTCTATCAGGTTGCGCATGAAAACATTGGTTAGACTACCCGTGCAGTTTTCTATCAGACATGATCTCTGTCAGTTTGGATTGACTCTCTTCCTCTACATTTGTCCTTTTCTAGATTTCTATTTAAGGAAGGAGAAAATGTCTCACCTACCTTCCATGTTTACATTAACTGCTTCATCGAGATCTGAGTGGGTAGAGTTAATGCCTGCAAATGGAAGATGTGGTGACCTTTCTTTCGCCGTCTATGCTTTGTTGTATGTTAGGAGGGAGAAATGGAAGACAAATGAAGGATGTTGATGAGAAGGCATTGGTGATATGACTGGTGAAAATCAATGAGCTATGGCGTACACTTGACGTCCAGGTGGACAACTACAAGCGGCAAGGTGGTGACCAGGAAAGTGTGGGCATCGACATGAGAGATCTGACATGGGAAGGTGTAGGGGTGATATGGTGAGGAGAGGGGATGAAGTGGTAGAGGGAGAGTGGGGATGACCATATAAGTGGAGGTGACATGGGAGACAAATGGCGAAAGGTGAGAGGTGAAAGCGAGAAGGAGACATGGCAGGCAGGGGCAGAGAGGGTAAAGACGCTGATATGACAACTAAGAGGAGATAGGTGAGTGGAATATAGGTGTCCTCAAGAGGAAAGGGTGGTATACAAAGGCATTAAGTGGTCTACTCGGAGGGGGGGGAGGCGGTTAGTGGTTTAGTGTGGGGGAGCTCCGAGTTAGCGAGGAGGCGCCACGTTAGTGGGGGCCCACTCTCAAAAACCACCTAGTCAGACCCCCCCCATTAAAGGTAGAAGGTCGAGGGGGGTCCAAAATGGATCCTGCATCATATATATGAGTGCACATATCTCACCCACTCATATCTATGTGCCCCTTAGCATAACGTGTCCGGGCACCAAAACTTAGAATAAGCCTATTTTATGGGTTTTTTTCCTACTTCTTGTCACCTTTTCGCCATGGTGTCCCGCTTCTTGTCACCTTTTCTCCAAGGGAGATTATTTATGTATGGTCCTCGACTAATTAATTTTTACACAGTGCTAGGTGAAAGAAAACTTCCACCATAGTCACTCAAGAAACTTCCTAGCTATGAATTTGTTTACTCTGTCAATGATTGATAATAGAGAATGCAACCATGATAGCATAACGGTTACATTTTTTAGATTTCCTCCTAATTATGAGGTCAGGATAAAGTTGGGTGACTTCAGAACATGAAGGAAATACAAATCTATGTATTCCTTCATAGGCTCATAGGACAAGTGACAAACTATGGAAAATTTATAACATGTAGCCTGATTTGTCATGCAGTTCACACATGGCTGAATATCTCTAGTAGGCACAGGTGGATGAGAAACTGATGCAGGATGACTGACCTCAGATGATGGATGCTCACTTACAGGATATGGACAAGAGATAAATTTCTCCTCTTACTTCTCCTTCTCTTCTTCATGGCTCTCCCAAGGGTCAAATTCATAATCATCATAAACAGGACCCGTGGGAAATATTTTCTCTTCGATCTGCTGCTTAGCATTTTCTTTAGGCCTGGGATGGCTGATTTCCTCATAATATTTTTATTCAAAAAACAGAGGATGGGACTTTGCAGTATGTTCTTGGAAATCTGGCATATCCAACTCAAAATCTGATTCATAGCTGTCATATACAGGTTGGATGCTCCCCAGGTTAGCAAATTTTGATGTAGGGCACTACTGCTCCTCATCCAAATACACCATTATTTATTCATTTAAATATGAGACAACAGGCACATCGGGAGAAGAATGTAGGTCCTCTACAATTATGAAATTGTCAACACTATCACCATCCATAGGGCTGTCAAGAACATCCATCTCAAGGACTGGAGAATCCTCTGTGCTTTGTTCTGATTCCAACCTTTCTATTTTGGGAGAGAGAGATTTTAGTAGTTCCATCATCTCACCCAAAGAATATTCTTCCTCCTCACAACCTTCCTCCTCACATCTTTCATAGCTTTCATCCTCACATCTTCCATTCAAAACAATCATATCTTGATCACTGTCCTCATATTCCTCACAACAATTATGACAAATAAACTCATAGGAATAAAACTTTCGACAATGTCTATTGAAAGCTGCATGAAATTCTCTTAGGGAGGAAATGCTAGCTAGAGGTAAGGAGTGATACCACTGATGAACTTCTCCTGCTAATGAGAACATGAACATCTTCATTAATGCATATTCATGATGTATCTCCCACTGATGCATGAGTTCATGAAACTCATGGAGGTGCTGAGTAGGGTTATCCTCTTTACACTCTCTAAATATGGGAAAATAATCACTCCATTCATTTGGAGTAGGAACAAAATTTGGAAAACCATGAAAAATAAAGAAATTAAAGGGAGAAAACCTTCGAGCCAGGATTTTTTCCATTTTGAACCAGTGGAGTCACCAATTGATCCTTTAACCATGGAGTCGCTAGGTGAATGCTATGAAGAATGAGTGTGTCTGGAATTTGTTCACCATCAAAGACTAGATCAGATCGTTGTGTTCTCTTGGGGGGCTATAGCTGTAGGAATTCTCACTAAAATAGTGGAGTCAAGACAGTGGAGTCGCCTCAGTGGAGTCTCCAGGTGCAAGCACAATATTCAAAGGTTCTGAGTCTAATGCACCTTCAGAATCAAAAGTTCATTTTTGTTCTACCTAGGAAAAATATTCGATTCGTCCCCGACAACGAAGCTAGAAATTTTATCACTAGAAGTCACCTTTGGATTGTAACAGAGGTAAGCCCAATACCCATCAATTTTATGTCATGATGAATAAATTTAAAGGGGGTCTAATGGATGCAAACTCAGGATAGTATCACTTTAACTCAAAAAACTGGACTGATAAGCATAGGTTGATGAAGTCTTGATCTAACTTCAGTCAGTAAGTTGTAGTAAGGGTGAGTAAGGGGAATAACTTGAGGAGAAAATTTAACTGCTATGGAAATCCATTCTTCCAGCAGCCTGAAGAGAGAAAAACTCTGAGGACAAGATCCTCTTGATTCAGAGATTCAAAATACTAAAAATGCTACAACAACACTGCAATCAAACATACATTGCAACACAATCAAAACAACTCGACTGGATCATCCATGCCTGAGCTTTCAGTATCAAAGACAAAAGAGGTGGGAAAGAAAGATGACTATTATTAAACAAGAAGTCTCAAATAGGAATACATAACCAGAGAACCAAAGGCTTTACTAAAACTTTACAAATCGGGAGTGTAGCTCAACCATTGACACTAAACATAATGGAACAAATGCCTACATATACTTTGAACTGGCTCTGACTACATGAGGCGATCTTGTCATGCTTTCAAATATTTGCATTGATGAGCTTCTCTATCAGGATGCACATGCAGATGTTGGTCAGTCTGCCCATGCAATCTTCTGTCAGGCATGATCTCTGTCAGTCTGGACTGACTTTCTTCCTCTGCATTTTTCCTTTTCCAGATTTCCATTTAAGGAGACAATGTCTCACCCACCTTCCATGTTTACATTAACTACTTCATCAGGATCTGAGTGGGAAGAGTTAACGCCTGCAACTGGAAGATGTGGCGACATTTATTTCTTCATCTATGCTTTGCTAGATGTTAGTTAGGATGACTAGCAGATGGACAAAGGATGTTGATGAGAAGGCTCTGGTGAGATGAATGGTGAAAACTCAATGAGCTATGGCGTACACTCGGTGTCCAGGTGGATAACTACAAGTGGTAAGGTGGTGACCAGGAAAGTGTAGGCACCAACATGAGAGAGCTGAGGTGGGAAGGTGTAGGGGTGATGTGGTGAGGAGAGGGAATATGGTGGTAGAGGGAGAGTGGGGATGACCATATAGGTGGAGGTGACATGGGATACAGATGGTGGAAGGTGAGAGGCAGAAGCGAGAAAGAGACATGACATGAAACTGGAGTGGGAGACACATGGGAGGTAGGGGCAGTGAGGGGAAAGGAACTGATATAACAATCGAGATGAGACAGGAAAGTGGAAGACAGGTGTCATCAAGAGGAAAGGGCAGTATACAGAGGTGGTAAGTGGTCTACTCAAAGGGGGGGGGAGTTGGTTAGTTATGGGGGGGTCCAATATGGATCCTGCACCATAGATCTGAGTGTGCATATCTTAGCCACTCAGATCTATACATCCCTTAGCATAACGTGCTTGAGCACAAAAACTTAATATAAGCCTATTTTATGGTTTTTTTTTTCTCGCTTCTTGTCACCTTTTCACCATGGTGTCCCTTCCCAAGGGAAAAAAACCCCTTTACAAACCCATGTGATAACAAAAAGAACAGAGGAAGAAGGGGAGCAAGTCACCCTTTTTAAGAAATAGTCCTCAAGGACAACCATATTTTAGAGAGCATGAGATGGCTGAGGTAGGTGGTAAAAAGCCAAGGCAAACACCAATTCAATGTTGGGGCTATAAAGGAGACCATGAGTATATATATTTTCCTCACAAAGGTAACAAAGTGAGAGCTTCCCACAATGTACATCAACCTGAAACAATGGAGGCCATGGGCATAAGTGTACCTAGGATATATACAGCCTTGGACCACAAGCAAGCATAATTTCAATCACACATGATTGATATAGAAGGTATGGTCAATAACCATGCCTTTACTATTTTAATAGATTCAGGATCTAGTCATAGATATATAGATCCTAAGGTAGTGGAAATATTTCATTTGCCAAGAATCAAGCATGAGAAATATTGGCTGGTACAATTGACTACACGAGCCAAGAGAATGGTACAATTGACTACACGAGCCAAGAGAAAAGTTGTTGAGTTGGTTAAATTATGTCCAGTAGACATGAATGGGCTAAGTACCAAGGAAGATTTGAAAATATTCCCATTGGGTTCATATGACTTTCTAATTGGTATGGATTGGTTGGACCAATACCATGTTGTCTTAGATTGTTATAACAAGGAATTTACTTTCCTGGATGAGGAAGGGAACCCAAGAACAATCCAAGGAATTCCTAGGGTAGTCATTGTCTGAGAAATCTCAACAATGCATTTGAAGAAGTGTTACAGGAAGGGCTTCCAAATATTTGAAGCTCATATGGAGGAAGCACCTAAGGATAAGGTGCCAAATATGGAGGATCATGCAGTCCTAAAAGAGTTTGAGTATGTGTTCAAGGAGATACTAGGACTACCCCCAAAGAGAGATTTTGATTTTTCTATAAATTTGATGCCTCGAGAAACTCCAGTATCCAAGATTCCCTACATAATGAGTACACCAGGGCTGAAGGAGTTTCAAATGCAACTTGAAGAGATTCTGAAGAAGGGGTATATACAACCAAGTGTGTCACCTTGGGTCGCCCCTGTTTTATTTCTGAAGAAAAAAGATGGGACATTGAGGTTGTGTATTTACTTTATACAATTGAATAAAGTGACTATAAAGAACAAGTATCCTTTGCCAAGGATCGATGATCTATTTGATCAGTTAAAGCATCCAAGGAGATTCTCAAAGATTGATATCAAGTCAGGATATCATCAAGTAAGGATTAGAGATGAACAGATTAGCAAGACCTCCTTCAGGACAAGGTATAGTCATTATGAGTTCACAATGGTGCCATTTGAGTTATCAAATGTACCAATTGTTTTTATGTTCTTGATGAATGGTGTTTTTTGGGAATATTTAGACAAGTTTATCATTGTCTTTTTGGATGAAATCCTTGTATATTCCAAGTCAGAATAATAAAATGAGCATAATTTGAGGATGGTGTTATAAGTGTTAAGAGAGCACCGAATGTATGCCAAATTGAGAAAGTGATCATTTTATCAAAACCAAATTAACTGTTTGGGGCATATCATATCTAAAAAAGGGATAGGAGTGGACCTTGAAAAGATTGAAGCTATTAAAGGGTGGAAAACACCTAAGAATGTGATAGAAGTCAGATCCTTCATGGGTCTAGCTGGCTACTACAAAATATTCATTGCAGGGTTTTCGAGAATTGCTCACCCAATCACTTCCTTGCAAAGGAAGGGGGTGAAGTTTCAATGGACAACACCCAGGATATCATAAAATAGTTTCAACAATCAAGAACCAATATTATTGGTTAGGCATGAAGAGGGAGATTTCTTAATACATTGCTAAATGCTTGGAGTGTAAAAGGGTCAAGGATGAGCATAGACACCTAGATGGGTTTCTGCAACCATTACCCATTCCTGAGTGGAAATGGGAAGTGGTGACAATGAATTTCATCACCAAATTGCCCAGAACAAGCAAGCAACATGATGCTGTCATGGTGGCGGTGGAAAGGCTTACTAAAAATGCCCATTTCATTCCTATGAAGGTTAATCACAAGGAAACAAATGTTGTTGATATTTATATGAGGGAAGTAACACGCTTGCATGGAATACCTAAGAAAATTATGTCTGATGCAGACCCAAATTTTACCTCAAAGTTTTGGAAGGCATTATTCAAAGGGTTCAGAACAAATCTGAACTTCAACACAACTTATCATCTCAAGTTTGATGGGAAAATAGAGAGAGTGAACCAAGTGATAGAGGATATGATAAGGATGTATGTGATGGACATACCATCTAAATGCGAATATTATCTACACTTGGTAGAAGTTTCCTACAACAATGAGTACCAAGCATCACTGAAGATTATCCCATTTGAGGAACTTTATGGCAGAAAGTGAAACACACCAGTAAGCTGGGATAACCCATCTGACAGAGAAGTGATTGGGCCAGCGTTTCTCAAAGAAATGGAAGAGAAAATGTTGAAGATTAAACATAATTTAAAGGCTTCCCAAGGCAGACATAAAATCTATGTTGACAAGTGCATAAATCACAGGGAATTTAAAGTGGGTGATCATGTTTTATTGAAAGTGAAGGCCAACAAAAGTTCCCTGAAGTTGGGAAATTGTTCCAAGTTGGCAACCAGATATTGTGGGCTGTTTGAAATACTAGAGAGGATTGGACCAGTAGCTTACATGTTTGCATTACCTGCATCTATGTCTATACATACTATATTCCATGTATCATTGATTAATAAATATATACCTTATGCTAATCATGTTATTGATTAGAATGTGATTCAGGTGGAGCAAGAAAATGATTTTCAAGTGCATCTGGTATGCATTCTGGACTAGAAAATCAAACAACTTCAAAATAGATCCATAGGGATTGTAAAGGTCCAATGGACCTAGTATGGTATCGAGGACACAACTTGGGAGCATGAATATGCTATGTAGGCAAAATGCCCACATCTTTTTGAATACTTTTGAAAATATTGCTATAATATGTAAATATGATGTACTGAGGACAATGCATAAATAAGGGGAGGGGATTGTAATACCCCAAGGTCGAGCCCCTGTTGAATTGTAATGATGTTTAATAATGTTTAAAGGCTGGTGAGCCAAGTATTTATAAGCTGGAGTGCTTATGCATTAATTAGGCTGAAGAGCCTAGATGCTAAGGCAAATGAGCCTATTTTTGTATATGTAATTATGTAGATAATTAATAAAAAAAAACATCGATGCGTGCAGACCAACCATGAAGAAAGATTTATGGGGGACTAAGCTCCACTAGGAATGGAAAGGGAAGGGGGTTGAGAGGCTAGGAAAAAGGGGCTAAGTTTGAGGGCTTAACAAAATAGAATAATATAATGTATTTCCTAAAATACTAAATCTTGGGGAATAAACGTTGTTATCCTAATTTCCTTTGGGGGAGGAATGAACTCCAAGTGGAGAGGAATGAGCTCCTAGAGAGACAAGTGTCATCCAAGATGAATGAAAATTTATGTGGGAAAGTGAGGTTTCACTCACCATTCTGACCATTGTTTCCATCCCTTGCCCCATTCACTCTCACACTGAGCAGGCACATAGTCATCCATTTCCACCATTGTTGAAACCTGTGCCATCATGAACCTCTGTAATTTGTTGATTCGTCACTTGCCTTACCCGATTTTGCTACTGTGGTTACTGTTGGGACTCAGAAATGTCCTATTTTCATCCACCTTTCCCTTCACTATTCCTTACATTTCATCGCCCTAT
>CBVK0100005339.1:0-15504 GCA_900067695.1 Picea abies | reverse complement strand
GCCAGACCCTCCATGCTTCCATTTAAGGGGGTAGTCGATTTTTCAACCACTAGTCCTTCTTTCATCAACCGATTTCTCCTTGGGATCAGGATGCGGCTTAACACCTAGATTTGTTGCCATGCACTGATCTCGGATTGGAGCCTATATAAGCACATGATTGCAGAAGTTGGTGAGGGTGGTTTGTATCCACACAACTTCGACCCCCGCAATCCACCACCAACTGCCACATAACTCTTTCACTATACCATGGTTTCAATTGTAGGACCACTCGATAATTTTAATGTTCAAGCATGTTTCATCCCCGCAATGAAGTATGGTCATCGATCTATTGCAATCTATGATTTGGATAACCCTGCTAAAAATTATTCGTCTTCCAACTCTAGAATCCTTTTAACCATGTTTAAAGATGGAGCCATTTTTTGTGCTTGGGCGCATTGAATGGTGAGCAAGAATATCTCCCGAAGGATGATCTCCTGAATCTGAAGTGGTGGCCTGACGTCATTTTGTTGTCACAGCTACTGATGGATGAGTGCCATGTGTCTTCAACACATCGACTTTCGATCTTCGAGAGTTTTGGATTATGAAGCATGAAAAACTCCTGGAGTGGTACAGGCCCAGAGTGACATGGTATCCTCAAATGGATGTTATGCTTCTTCAATGGATAAGTGTCATGTGCTGAGTTGAAAACAACCTATGGAGTTGTAGGGCCCAAAGCGACATGGCATCCTGACGTCACTTGGGGACTTCGGCTCTTCAGGAGTTCGAGATGTAGAGAATGTTAATCTCTCGAAGTGACTTTCTCCAGGTTTTTGTGGCAGTCTCTCGTTACTTCGACACTTTGGGCTTTGGGAGATTTTGAATGTGGGGAATGAATATTTTTCGAAGTGACTTTCTCCAGGTTGACATCGCAGTCTCTTGTTACCTCGGGACTTCGGGCTTCGAGAGATTTTGAACATGGGACATGAACATCTCCTGAAGTGAATTTCTCCTGGTTGACATGGAAGCCTCTTGTCACTTCGAGACTTTAGCACTTTGGGGCTTCTGTATAGTCATTAATCCTTGCGTGAATTTGAAGTTTTGAATGCAAGAGAGCTACTAATTTGAACTGTACATGTGATATCCTCTATTGAAAATTGAACCTATGTGATTTCTTGTATTTCAATCTTGAACGATGAGATGGGAATCTAAAAGGACACTTAAGTGATGAATAAGGGGGTGACTAGATTCTGAAAGGAGGCCAATGAAAATAACATACTTTGATTGGTTATGGTTAGCTCGATCGAGGCATATACCACTTGAGTGGAGTAATACATGTTCAGGGCTCCAAATGGCCTAAGTTACTGAAGTGATATTTTGAGTCTAGAAAATTGCACCATCAACATATCCTATGTGATAAGAATATGGGTAATTCGTCTATTAAAATGATGGCACAGGATCAAGCATATGGTTTTGGGGGATTGTTTGAGAAAAGATACTAAAAACTCTAGGAAAATAAAAGAAAATCTGTATACTAAGGGTATAATTTCTTCATATATAAAGCATTGACAGGGTCTTTGAGTGTGGCACCTTCAAGGTGAGCCCATATTTAGGCACCCTTAGTGAGGAAATGGAGGACGATATATGTTCCCCACCATAGAGATTCAAAATTTTCATGGCCTAGGGTATCATGTGCAATGTTGTAGGCTAATATGAGATCTCCTTCAGTGAGGGATAAAAGGTTAACTTAATGATCAAACATAGCCATGGACCATTTCTTGGCTACCTCATTATTGTGTAAGGAGGCTCGACGATATTCATGAAAAGATTTGAGCTTGAGGAATCATAGTTCTATGGGGGTAGTATTAGGAAAGAGCTTTATTGTTGTGCATAGAATAGGTATTTAACACTTGATGGGAAGGATGAATTCCACCCCATGAACCAGATGGAACGGTGTGAATCCGTTGGAAGTTTTGATAGCAATGTGATATGCCCATAATGTAGATAATAGTATATGATGCCATTTGGTTTTTTGTTTGTTGACCATTCATTGGAGCATGGTATTAAGGACTTTATTGACGACTTCGACTTTCCCATTTGATTGGGGGTAATATGGTGAAGCAAGATCATGGGTAAATCACAATTTGGTAGATAACTTAGTGAATACATCATTCTCAAAATGTTTTCCATGATCAGACACAAGCTAGAGGGGGACTCCAAAGTGAGTAATGACATGGTTAAAGAAGAAGTCGATTGTTGTGTCAGTTGTGTTTTTGAATGTGGGCATGGCTTCGACCCATTTGGCGAAATAGTCAACTGCGACTACAATGTATTAGTGCCCATTACTCGAAAGGGGGATTTCAAGTCATGAAATTGATGCCCCACTTGTAGAAGGGTCTAGTTGTGATAATAGGATTTAGGAGACCTGGTGGAACTATGGATTTATGCACGAATAGTTGGCATTTGTCACAACGCTTGACCGCGTGGATGCAATCGTGGAATAAGGTTGTACAAAAGTAACCAACTCAAATGACCTTATGCGTGGTGGAAATTCCTAAAAGGTGACTCCCATAGGCATGACTATGACAATAATTCAACATCTTTTAGACTCATTCAATGGCGAGGAAGCAACAAAGGACTGTATCTTCCCCCCTACGGTAGAGGAATTCTTTGATGAAGAGGTAATAGGATGCTTGATGTTGGATTCGGCGTCTGTCATCACGAGAGAGATGAGGGATGAATTTTTTAGTGCAGAGGTACAACCAAATATCATTGCACCATGGAGCATTGGATGCGACGAGAAATAGGTGTTCATCTGGGAAGTCTTCTTTGATGGGGGCTTCATGGGAAGTATAGGGGAGATCCGATATTATCTTAGTGAGGACCCAAGACTTTTTTTTCTTGGGAGTGGAGAACTCTAAATCATATTCTTGTATGATAACAATCCATAAATAATTGTTTTTGTTAATTTGGTGGTGACTGAGCAAGTAGTGCATAGGGTTATAATCTTCCATGACCTTGGTAGTTCGAAGCTATATATAATGATGTAGTTTTTGGACTGAGAGGAAAACTACTAGGGCCAATTTTTTTTTGTGGTTTTATTTCAAAGGTTGCTCGGATAGGTTCTTGTTGATATAGTAAAAGATGTGCTACTACCCGTCATCACCTAGTTGGACTAAAACTCCTACAACTAAAACCTATGAGGTTGATAGGTGTAGGATATAATCCTTGTCCAAGTCTGGGAGACTAATCAAGGGGCCTTTGTTGAGTGCTTATATTAATGAATCGAAAGAGGTTTGGGCATGTTTATCCTAATGGAAGGGGATATTGCACTATAATAAATGCAAGAAACCATGAGCATGTATGGCATAATCAAGGACAAAGTGACATAGGAAGTCGGATTTGCCTTGAAGGCTTTGCAGTTGTTGAAAATTATTTGGAGAGGGTATCTTGTTAATGGCTTGGAACTTAACGACGTCCACTATGATTCCTTATTTATAAATGATAAAACCAAGCAGATGTATTGCAGTTACACAAAACACACATTTGAGGAGGTTCAACCGGATATTATATCGGTGGTATTGTTGAAACACAAGTTGTAAATGTTATAAATGATCAGACCTTTTCTTAGACCGTGCAGTGAGATAGTCTAAGTAGGAGAGGATGATATGGGAGAGATCATGGAAAGCATATCTCATGGGCCGTTGGAGAGTAGCACTAGCGATTTTAAGGTCAAATGGCATACCCCGATAAGAGAAGGTGCCCCATGGGATGGTAAATGTAGTTTTTTGTTGGTCTACATGGTGAATATGGATTTGATTGTAGCCAGAGAATCCATTCATTAATGAGAGGACTTCATGTCTAAATAAAGCGTCGATAACTTTATCAATGAAGGGAGTGGGAAAGTTGTCCTTGGGACATACTTAGTTGAGATCACGGAAATACGTGCATACATGAATTGTTCCTTGTTTCTTGTTGACTGGAACATGATTGGAAACTGATGATGTATATGTGATGGGGTATATGAACCCAATTGATCATGATTTATCGATCTCTGATTTGATAGCCATGGATTTTGAAGGGTGAAGTGGTATTTTCTTTTGTGAACAGGGGAAACATCCGAGCATGTGTCAATTTTATGTTAAACAATGGTAGGGTCTAATCCAAGAATTTTTATGTACAACCAAGAGAATATGTCTCATCATTCCTGAAAGAGGTCTTTGTAAGAAGTGATATCCTCAGGGGTGCATGTAGCACTGAGGGTGATTTTTTCGATGATGCTCAGTTTGGATGAAATGTCAATTTTGATGGTAGGGGAGATGTTGGTCATGTTCCCTTATTCGAAGGGATCAGGTACAGGGATTTGGTTATTGAACCAATCAACATGTCCTCCGGGCATGAAATATTGAGTTTGAATAGAAAAACCCTAAGGGTTTAGGTGGGATTGAAATGCTTCTTGGGACAATAAGAAAGAGTGATGGTGCATTTCATCCCATGGATAGTATAATGTTGTCATAACCTTGATGATATTTTCATCAGAGTGGAAGATGTGTCAGAACGAGGGGTCCAAAGAGGTTTGGAATGGTGGGAGGTATGTGACAACACCCAATGTTTGAGGTACATTGGTGATGATGTCATTTTATATGGAAGTAGGACCACACGTAGATGGGGTAGCCTAATTATCCCCTAATGTAGTGGATGGGGATGAATCCATTGTATTAGACAGAATATACCATATGTCCAAACATGTGTTTCGATCGTGAGTGATCTGAAGAGGTAAAATGTCAGGAAGAGAAATTACTGGTGAATTGGGTGGGTTTGTTGGTAAATCTTCTGGCAATGATGGAGTGGGTATGTCCATAGGGGTAAAAGTAAGAAGGTTGGCTCGTGGAGGGGGTATGATGTGAGTTATGGGAGGGGGATTTTCCAAGGTCTGGTCCAATGGAGGTTGAACCTATGGTGCAATGGTTGGTACATAAGCCCTATGGTGTTACCATGATTTAATAATGAGTGGGAATCTATACATGTAATTATCCATTTGGTAACATATAACACATGGGAATCACAAGTGTTCATATACTCACATAGAGATGTAGTAAATGGTGTGAGTGTTAGTAGTAGTGTGGGAAACTTGAGAGGTCTCTAGTACTGGTTTTTTTCTAACTGCTCTTAGAGTCTCCTAGAATTTATGGAGATTTGGGTAGTGATGTGTATAATGATTGTATTCCATGCATAGAGCACATGTGTGGTTGGTACGCATACCCTTATTCTTCATGAAAGAGGATTCGGCTAGGATAGGTGGCACTATGGGGGTAGGATATAAGGGTGTTAATTTGGGAAATTGAATTAGATGGTGTAATTCAAGAAATGCAAGGAAAAGGTTGGTCAGATGTTCAAACATTGAACAAAGAACGCATGGTGGTTGAACATGAGGTTGGTTTATTCCTTTCCTTTTCTTGTTGGTCCCTTTGTTTGTATTGGTGTGTACAATTGTGTGACCAGTATGAAGCTTTTATTTTTGAATGATGGGTGGGGAAGGTCGAGTAGTGTGTTGGACTAGGAGAGATAGTAATGGTACCATAGTTAGTTGTTAGAGATATCAAATGGTGATGGAAATCACCATATTTGGTAAGGTGAGAATAAAAACGACTTGTTATGTTGATACATTGGGTGGTGTATAAAAGAATGGAATTTTGTTTGGGGCCTAAGGGACAATTTTCCAAATGGGTGGTAATGAAGCCAAAATCTTCTTAGGGTATGGTTATGACGTTGGAGTCTCAGCGGTGATTGGGTGGCATGTTCATCAAAGAGAGGTTTGTCAGGAATCTCGATGCCAGTTGAGGTAACAACACATACTTGTGTGGACCGAATAGGTGGGGTAATGGGAGGATCTCCTTGATAAGAACCTAGGAGGGAGGGGTCTTGGAATATTACTTGTTCGACGTCGACAACTGATGACATGTCAGCACTAGATCGTATGAGGGGGAGTAAATTATCAATGTTACCAGAATGATTAGGCTTGTAGTGTGTTAACTAATCAATGGTGACTATCTTCTCATTAGAATGGTGCAAAAAAAGGATGATGCAACTACCTTCATGGAATACATGTAGCTACATCCGAAGAGGATGTTGTAATATAATGGGGCATCGATAAATTTGATTTCAATGATAAAGTTTTTTCCTCCAAGTTCTAGAGGCACATTTTGGTAGAGGCCTTTGGGTTGTGATTGTTGACCATCATATGCTCGAAGAGTAATGGATGATGGAACGAGTTCGGGGGAACATACTTTTTTCCATATAGATTTGGACATGTTACATGTGGATGCCCCTTTGTTTATGATTCATCGATGGATCAAGAGATTATGGATTTTTATTGGAATTTAGAAAGTCAACAATGATGGTAAATGTGGTTCATTGTTGTCTAAATCAAAGGTGATCAAACAAGTATCCGACGGGTTGACTTACTCCCATGTTGAGAGAAAGGATTTTCATTGGAATGGACAAGTTTGGAGCTCCTCCTAGATAGAAATGGTCATGCACAATTGTACCAAGTCATCAATGGGGCTATATTAGTGTGCTTCCCTAGCATGGGGGTTGTTGACATTCCTATGTAATGGTTTGCAAGGAATATGAGTGGTAGTCTTAGTGTTTGGATGGGGAATGGTCAATGGTTTCCCTGTTGGTATGGGGAGGGGGGGGGTTAGGTTTGAGTCAGGAGGCATGTCATATTGATAGGTGTGTGTTTGAATTAGTATTTTCTCTTCAGCGGTAAGGGGTATTGGTCGATAGAAGACGTTTTTGGATTGGGGTGGGCCTGGATTAGGATGTTGTCCCATCTATGTTGGGGGATTTTATTGTTTGTAGGATATTAATAACTCCCTGATGAGTAATTTGGTTTTGGAGAACTCCAAGTGTATGAGGTTACAAATAAGTTTGGGGTATTTGCGAAGGTTGTTGTGGTGCAGGGGGTTGTTGGGTATTCATTAACTCTTTCATATATCAACGATTTCGGCACAATGATGATTATAATGAACATACTCACCACATAATTCACAAGGTAAGTTCGTTTGAAGATTTCTTTTTCTCCCTTGTCTTGGTTGTCCAATTCTATTTCCCCCTTGGGGGTTTTGGTTATCCTGATTTTGGTTTCCCCCCAGTGGGAGTGTTTGGTTGTTATGGGTTTCCCCCTTGGCCCTAGTTTTTATTCTTTCCCTTTCTTCAATTTTTGTTGGATTTATGAGTGGGGTTTTCTGTGTTCAATTGTTCAAACGTTTGAACTTTTTGAAGAGGGGAAGGCTAAATAAAATTTACTCCTTCCTGTTGTTTTCAATGTGGTGGGAAAACAAGTTGGGGAGGGCTAGAGAAAGGGTAGGCTAGAGAAAGGGTAGTATGGATTATATTTGGGATATCCATGCTGATTATATGAAGTGGAGAGGACCCCACTCACTCTGGTATGATAGGATGTAGTCAGTGGTGGGCCTAGGTGTGGTACATGCATAGGGTTGGGGGGTGCAGGTACATGTGCTCCCATTATTGGGGGGGAGGTGTGATGAATACAAGTTGAGGTGGTGGAGGAGGATAATATGGGGTTGGAGGTGTGATGAATACAAGTTGAGGTGGTGGAGGAGGATAATATGGGGTTCCTTCATATGGTGGTTTGTATTGAGTGGTCCCAAACGTGGGTATTGATTGATTGTGTGGGTGGGCATGGGCCATGGACCCAATTAACCGATCGACAATGTGCGATGATCCAAGTTTTTCTTCACCAAATGGTAGAGGGTGAGGAGCATCAGGTAACATTGTATAAAAATACCTTGATTGAGAGTAAATCAAGTCAAATTGTTGGGTCTTATTGATAGCCTTGTCTCCAGTCTGAGGGAAATTGGTCGTGACAACTTTGGTGAGGAGAGGGACTAGTGATTTGAGGAACTAGTCTAGTAGTTGTTGTGGAGTGGTATCCTCTTTGCAAATACTTATTCTTATTCTACATTCATGAATATGATCGGTGATATGGATGGAGATTTTTTTTTTAAATTTAAACAAAATTTCCAAACCGGTGTTGTGGCACACTAGGAGTTGGAAGAGAGAGAAGAAGGCCTTTTCCAGAGACTCAAAGGTTGAGTGGGACCTGGATTTTTTTTCCACATACCATTTGGTGGAGGAACTAGTGCACATTCTTTGGAATAGTCATAGGAGAAATAAATCTTCCATAGTTCTATTTGAAGAACACCACAAGTGAAATTATATGATGTGATTAGTTGGGTCTTCTTCGGGTTTTCCTTCGAATATGGGAATATCAGAAGGCAACTTGGTGGGAATATTTGGCCAAGTGGGGTTGTGTAATATGGGATGATTCATTGATTCGTTCAAGTATATGATGTGGTTGAGAACATGGTATGATGTGGTATTATGGTATGAGTACCAAACATGGTATGATGTGGTTAAGAAGATGTTCCATGTGAGGATGGTTAGGAGTTTGTACCTTGCAAAGAAGGTTGGGCTCCACCTCCTTGTGGTGGAGGACTAGTGGGTGAGCTTTTCTTGATATTGGTGGCCATCAATGTGGATCCAAGAAAGGATAATACTAGAACAATGGAACTTACTGGTGTGTGATGGTTGTCCCGATGTGTCAGCCAAATTGTGGACACCTCCCAAAATTGGGAGGAGGTTTCTCAAATGTCAAGACCGATGGGGATGTTATGGTTCCCCTATGGTGCTAGACTATATGTGGATTTGTACAAGTGGTGGTGAGGAGAAATAATTGAGCTAGTGCTTTGCAAACATTCTCAACAATTTACTTAAAAATTATATGTCATCAAATGATCAAAATCATACATAAAGAAAGTAACAATGTAAGATGGTTGAGGGTATCATTCATGTGGGGGGGAAATAAAATATAGATGTCCTAATAGAGATATTTTCCTTTCTCTAAACTAACACTCGGCCTCCAAAAAAGAACTTGACAGTGGGGCCAGAATCCACTTGAGGAGAAGCTAGTGAAGGGATGAACAACCGATTATAATGAGGGGTGAAGGGGGCATATCCAAACAATACTGGTGATATTTACCAATAGTTGTTAAAAATATGATTGAGGTGCGATTGCATCCCACAACATCCACCTTGTGTATATAAAACCTATAATTGGCCACTTAATCATCTTTATCAAGAACAACATTTATATTATAATTGGCCACTTAATCATCTTTATCAAGAACAACATTTATATTTTTGTCCTTAGAAATCGGTCATAAGTTGGATTCTTTCCAAGGGTTTGGTGACCCAAGGAGGCATGCACAGAACAATTGGACCTCGTCCTTCGACCCTTCATGGGTGTCTCCCTACCTTATGGTGCAGGAATGCTTCATTTGGTGTATTTTGGTACCCTATTTCACAACTTTCTAAGTGTCGATGAAGAAAATATAATGATGATTTATTTGGATACCTATCCCCAATATCTTAACTTAGACTACAATTTATTTTGGTGTTCCTCCTGTGGAGGTAAAAAAATGTGTTGTTTATCTTTACTTTTAGGATGTGAAAGTAGGTTGTGAAGTTGGGGTCATGGGAAAATTTTGTTGTTTAAAAGTGGCGTGACCTAAATATTGGCACTAAACAAATGAATCCCTTTCGATCCTTGCAGATCGTTTATGTGCACGGGGAGAAGAGCATACTATGGTTTCAAGTCTCTAGTAAAAATATTTATAATATGTGGTGATGTTCTGTGAAAGAAGTGAAAGTGTGTAATGGTTTTTAATAAGCTAGTGACCAAGGTTTTAGCATGTGGAAATCGCTTGGTCCTTTACAAATCTTGCTTACTTCTAACTCATGGTGGACATGTGAGTCCTTACTCTTGAGATTTTAATCTCCCTAGAATTTTATCTAATCTAAGAAATATTTGAAACTACCCTAGATTGTATACATGTGGGAATGTATCGGTGCTTACAAATCCTTAAACTTCCTAGTTTGTTTTCTCTAGAAATTTTAAACTCTCCTAAGATTGTGCACATATGGGCATGTGTGAGTCCTTACAAAAAAAAAATAGATTATGTTTTAATAATAAAACAAAGAGGTGTTGGCCTCTCCTAAAATGGTTGATTTAGTTGCATGACATGAACAAACTAAGAGTTATTTGATCCAGATTATTTTCGGCATGAAATGAGAGTGGTGATATAATAAAGCAATGTACAAAGATATCTTAGATATCCAATAATATAACAACATATTAATAGAATCATCTGCTCTGTCATTTTTCTTTTCTTCCGCCATGGAGGGTTTCTTGGACGTGCGAGAGCGATTGTCTTCAAGAGAAACAAGCTCGAGACCCAACTTGCTATACTTGGACCTCGTCGGGGACATGCACTAAAAAACAATCAAGAGCAGTCTGCTCTGATATCACTGATCCAGATTATTTTCGGCACGAAATGAGAGCGAAGATATAATAAAGCAATGTACAAAGATATCTTAGATATCCAATAATATAACAGAAATGTATCAGATATGCAACCATAAACACAAAGATAGAGTGATACACAATTTTCTATTAATGAGCGAAAATGTACAAAGACTGTAAAAATATAAAGTGAAAGACTCACTAGAATGGTGGAAACTTATCTATGAGAAGAGATGTGAAGGATACTCACATCCGTGAGAAGATGATTTTACAATGAGTCTCCAAAGGCCTTTTTTATCATCAATAAAATCCAAAACCCTAATCTCGGAAGATTAAAAGCCAACAGTTTTGTGGACCCCGTTTTGGGTAGTTTGGTGTATCAATTTCTCGGGGGCGTAACTTTGGCATACGATCTTCGTTTGGGGTGAACGTTAGTTCGTTGGAAATGTATCATCGAGGAGATTCAATTTGGGGGATAAATCAGAGCCCTCAGCTATTATTGAGAAGCTTTATCCTAAAAAACCTTCATTTAGGCCCTCAAAATGGCGTTGGAAGTTAAAAACTGCTAAAAATAGTAAATTGCCAAAATTGTTAGAAAACTATTTTGAGCGAGTTGGAAAATGTGGGTGGCCCCTGATATCCACGTGGATCATTATTCGCCTCTACTAAATATTGGTTTTTAGAGGGAGATGGAGATTTATTTGAACAATCTCTCTTTCTTATTTCCAAGGTCACACTAAGGCGTGAGGAAAGAGCATACTACAAGATTGTTAAAATAGTCCCTAGTCACAATTTAGTGTGATGAATTGAAAAAGAAAACAAGAACCTGCAATGTTTTTAAGATTCAAATGGTACACTAGTCCATCCACATGGAAACGAAGGAAGTAAAATATGCAAAGGTTCTTTTTTATCCCCTTGAGTGAATATGTGGGCTAAGTGTCTATGCAAGAATGTATCCAAAGCATGTTTTATGTGGCTTTTATGAAGTGCATAAATTAAACCTAAGCTAGCTGATGAAAATGGGCTCAAAAATCCTTACAATATGAAAAAAGAAGACTTGCATGTGGTTATGCAGTGAGACAGTCGGGCACCAGGCACATTGTACACAATTGGTGAGTGTAGATAATGCGTAGAACTGCGCGGTTCCCATGGATGTTAGACCCAAAACAGCACGCACACAAAGAAATGGCGCGCCAAAATTTTGAAATGAATTCAACCCATACAAGGTTGAATTGCAATATCTGGAGAGTAGGATAGGCCCGTTTTGGACCTTGCAAACACCAAAAAGTGAGAATAACAACTCTAATATCCTACTTGGGGAGGAATTTGGATTCAAATCCCTAGTATGGTCACCAATATGTTTGGGGATTTTTATCACGAGGGAGAGAAAAAAGAGACCCCTTTGATTGCCTTGGTAAGCCAACAGAGCAACACAAAACAACGGTTAATAGGTTAGTGAACCTACAGACTAGAAAGGAAGAATTGAATCAAGATAAGAATGAAAAATAATGGAAACTAAATTAAGAAAACATTAGCAAAGGATGCATGAAAATGAACACCAAGAGTGGTTACCCAATATAGAATGGTATTTTAAATCGAGAACAACAAGAGAAGAAATGTAGGATTTATGAATCCCTTATTACTCCTAGGGAGGGATCTTGAATCCCTCAAAGTAGAGCTATTAATATACTATTTTGAATTAACAATGGTGAAGAACTCTAAGGAAACACTTATCCAACAGATGGAAAGTTTTCCCTATGCTATAGTTGCCCACGCTATTCTTAAAATAAAAAATGATTTCTCCAAGAGTATTTGGACAACATAAAAATGCAATGAACTTCTTCCATTTGCGAATACAACGGCCCTCTATTTATAGAACCATAAAAAGGTATTTTATATCTTTCTCCAAGTGTGAATGAGAAGGATTTTGAGGTACATACCATCTTTTTGGTCATCCCAAGGAGATATTTTGGGTCGATCTTAGGGTCTTGTCTTGAATTACATCACCGTAGAAGTGGTTAAGGCCTAAATAAATTCATAAATGTGTCGTTTCCACATCTGTAATGCTTTTCTAATGGAAAATCGAGTGGGTTGTGGATTGTTTGCATTTGGACCTATTTTGGACTGCATGGATGCTCACACACTGACTTTGTTGGAAGTGCGCACAAATTTATGGGTTTTTTACATAGTTTTGGTCATCTTTCTAGAATTGGTTATCTAAATATTGGAAGTATGTTTCATCTATGCTGATTGTTTCTTCATCCATTGTTTATATTTATATGAGAAGTTGTTTGGAAATAAAAACATGTACAATGATTAAGTCACCTAGACTTACTCATTTCACACTTGCCCAAAACACTACTAAGAGGCCTGCACATTGGTATTGCACAAGAGATACGCTTCTGCGCAGAATCAAAATCAAGCGAGTTGGAGAAGGTAGAGACATAGAAGACAGAGCTACAACAAGAGTATATAATAACTTTATAAGACAAGAGTGTGGTTGAGGAAAAGGCTGAAAGGATATTGAAGGAGAAGAGAATTTTTGAGAAAAGGTTGAAAGAATATTGAAGGAGAAGAGCGAGGTTGAGGAATAAGTATAGAAAATACAGTAGGCCATCTAGAAACTCTATAAGGATATTCCAGAAATATCAATGGTGGTAGAAGCCACACTTGAAGTACAAGTCTCAAAAATTAGGGAAGTCATTAACGGCTTCTGCACCAAGATCGAAGACTTGGAATCACGAACCACAGCAGGGACACCACTAGAGGAAAAGGAAGAAAGAGAAATAACCAATATGACCTCAGTAAAAAGTATTAAGAGACTGAAGGAGGAATGCGTGAAGCTATGAGAGGAATGCACACAGATTTGGAAAAAATTGATGGAGGGATCCAAATATGAAGGTCGTGGAAGTGAGATTAAGGGATGCGCAGGAAAAGGCATAAAAGGATTCGGATAAAATAAGTATGTTGCCACCAGCTGAGCCCATGATGACCATCCTGGCACAAAGGATATAATATAATGAAATAGAAAAGATAAGGGACCAGTAGAAGATTCTTCAGAAGCGATTAGTACCGTTGCAAGACGAAGCACTAAGGTTAATAGAGAAATTGTCAATTGCGTAGGGAACAATAAAGAAAGTAGAACACAACAGTAAGGATAAACTCATGATCCTGAAGGCACAGGTTGTAGAGGATATTTTGGAACAAGAAGTAGAAGTCAAGAAAGAAGTCAGGACAGTAAATGACACCCTATAGAAGTTCATGGAAGCATTGAAGGGTATGATGCAATAGGTTTAAGTGGATCAGGACGAGCCATGAGCGAGTGTTGGGGGCTTGTTGGACATGAAGTTCAAATAATGAAGAATGAGGGCACATGCAAAAGAAGGAAGGACAACATATAGGCTTGCAAAAGTAGGTAGATGCACAAAAGTAGGAAGAACAATAGTCAAGAATGTAAAAGAAGCATGCAGGCACAAAGGTAGGAAAAACACGCTCGAACAATGAGTTGTCATGAGTTGTAATCATTTGTTTTCATAGTGTTTTGTGGATAAGAAAATATGGCTTTGAGCTTTTAATTCTATGTATAAATATGTAATGGGTCAGGTAGAATAAGTTTTTGATGATGAGCGAATAGGAGGATGAAGTTGTGCTAAAATTTGAGATAATGATAGGATGAGCTTGAGAGAATAGACTAAGTGTGAGAGACAGTCTATGTTTGAAGGTTAGGAAGGGTTTGCAGAGAAGAGGATTGAACTGTAGAGTAGCTAGGAAGGATGGAGAAGTATATCATGATGTATCTATTGTAAGCACAATGTGCAAGCCTGAGATAAATTACACGAAGAATAATAAAGAAGCCATTCGTTGTGGACGTAGCCCAAAGTTTGGATGAACCATGTTAAATTATGTGTTTGGATGTCCTTTTTATGTGTTTATTCATGAATGTTATTTTTATGCATAACTAGATCTAGATCTATGTAGTAGATGATTGATGCAATAAAGATGAATGTTAGAGTGAATATTTTATTTTACAATCTGTGTCACAATGATGCTGCATAATTAAATTTCACTAATTAATAAAGGGAAAATGGAAAAAGAATACGATGCATAATGTCGATAAGTAGGGGTGAATATGATGATAGCCTCCCTTCCCTTATCACTACAAAAACTTGGTTCTGGCAGCCCCAATAGATGCCTCAGGTGAGGCTTCACTTGCATGCATCTAATTATGAAAGGGTTGATGTCTATAGGGTTTGTTGGCAGAATAAACTGAACCTTAGGGTGTTACAACCATGATCAAACACACATTCAGGATGGATGGTTGTATAATATTAACAAACTATGTGTTACTAGTACTGATGATAGCCTTCTTCTTATTTGTCAAACTGATGCCTCCTCTTATGGTGGGAACTTCCACACATTCAAAACTACTCATCATATTCAACATCACTTCTTTTGGACTACTTTACAGTGCCAAGTTGAGAAATTTATCTGAGCTTGTACCCTCCGTAGTCAACATAAGTCGACCAACCAGAAGTATGTCATGTATCATCCCTTACCTATTCCCTCTTGTCCATGGGAATATATCTCTATGGATTTCATCATCAGGCTTCCCATGACCTTTCATCATCATGATGCCATTTGGGTGGTTGTGTGTTGCTTCTCCAAAATGGTAATTTTTGTCCCTTGCACTAAGAATACTACAACTTTTCAAACTTTGGATATCTTTTTCACTCATGTGTGTACTCATTTTGGTCTCCCCTCAAACATTATCTCTGATCATGATGACTAGTTCCTCAATAAGTTCTATAAAAATATCTTGTCTCTCTTGGGGTGTCACCTCTGTTGATTAAGGTTGGTTTTCATTGATGTCAACCCTTGAAGAAAGCCTCATAGCACAAAGAATGGGTAATGGACCCAATATTGTTTGATGTAAAGATGACTCGTTATTGTCTTGTCATGGTTGGTAATAAGTAGAAATGGATGAACTTCAAAGTGATCCCCTTATGGTGAAAGCCCTCACGGGAAGACGCTTTGCGGATTGATTTATTCTAGAAGTATGGTTAGAGGACCCATGCTTGTATGTGGAATAATGAGATGAATATCAAGGAAATTGTTGGTGAAACTATCCTATATGGATA
>CBVK0100005338.1:0-15506 GCA_900067695.1 Picea abies | reverse complement strand
AGATCTGATTTGGTTGATAAGATTTATGAGACAGGTTGTTGTGATAGGTTATTTGGATAAGTTATTGTGACAGGTTATTTGTATAGGTTGGTGCATAGTTGAGGCACTTGTTTATGGTACAGGTTGATTACAGGTTGTTTCATACAGGTTGGTGCATGGTTGATGCACTTTTTTATTGTACAGGTTGATTACAGGTTGAGGTACATGTTGATGCATGGTTTAGGTTATTGGTATAGGTTGGCTGCAGTTCAGTAATATAGGTTGGTACAATTGTACAGTGGTATATCTCACAGTGATAGTGTGACAATGGTTTCATCATTATACTTCTATGTCAGGGCGGTTGGACGGGGCAAGAATAGGTGGTTTTAGCCACCTTCCGGTTGTAGCCGGAGAACATAGGGGGTCGTAGCCTCCTTCTGGTTGTAGCCAGAGAATTGGGGATTTGGAGCTTCCCTCAGGTTGTAGCCTGAGAAATTAGGGGGTTTGAACCTCCTTCCAGTTGCAGTTGGAAAACAAAGGAAGTTGGTGCTTCCAATGAATGTAATTCATAAAGACATATAAGAAAAATCTTTCCATGGTTTTCTCTTGCTTTGGGTTTCCACGTAAAAACACTGGTTTATTGTGTATGTGTATGATTGCTCATTTGTTCATTGTTTATTTACTCTGCAACTATTGGATAATAATGATACATTGATATAACACTTGCATATTGCAATTAAAAGGGATTTAATTGTTCTATTACCGATTCACCCCCATTCTCAGTAATCCAACATCCTTAGTAACCTCTTTGGACCCTATAGCAAGGTAAGGAAAGTCTACAACCCCTTATCTTGGTTACTTGATTGTACCACAAGTTAGGTCTAAGTTCAAGGTGAGGTCAATGTGGCTTAAATAAGGCAATTTTAGTGCACGTGTGAGAGGGGTGTTTCTAATATCATACAAGTTATCCAACACAACAAATGAATCAAGTAAATGCCCCGAAACACTAGCTATCAAAGAAAAGTAAATGGTTGTAATAAAACTTGAATAAAGAGATGGTTCACTTAAACAAATAGCAAGTTCAACATAAATAAAACAATCATAAACTAGTAAATATGGTAAATGAAAACCAAAATACTAATAAATCAATAACAAATGATTGTTGAAATGAAATGACATGAAACTACTTCAAATTAATGACATATGTAAAATCCTAATAGCTAAAAACTACAATCAGTGATGTAATGAATGATCTTTAAGAATGATTCCAAAGTAAATCGTGCAATGAAACAATAGATGTGAGGTTATCTATGACTAAGAGATGAAATGAAGTGCATTTAGACGTATAATAACATGAGATGTCAGAGAGAGAGAGAGAGAGAGAGAGAGAGAGAGTCACTTGCAAAAGAGAATAGACTAGTGTCATTTTAGTTCCTTGGGAATATGGAGTCTATAAATGAAACTTTTATGGAGGATTAAGTCAATATAAAACTCAAAAATCAAAACCTAGGGGAGTACACTCACAAGCCTTAGGTATTGATTCTTTAGAAGAGCTACTTAGGCGAGTTCAATCACAAGCCCTAAGTAGTCATCCTATGTTTTCTAAAGGATTTAAACAAGAGATCAAGGTGGATCTTAGGTCAAAACCCTAGAGGAGTCCACTCACAAGTTCTAGAATTTTTCTCTATAAGGATAAGACTGGGGGAGTACAATTAGTAACTTTATATCCTTCAAAAAAATTTAAATGAATTATAACAAGGGAAGGGAGCTCACTTGCAAGACTTCCTAGGGTTTCAAAATAAAATTATCCAAGAAAAACAATATGACATGAAAATAATCACCACTTTGATAAAGTATTTACTTAATACACCAAGAATAAACAATCAAATACTTGAAAATAACACTTACTATTCAATTCATTGAGCATGAAAGAAACCCTAACATGTAATCATCCACAAGAAAATTAAAAAAACATCCACTAGATCAATCTCCAAAAAGTGCACACAAGTTCTCCACGATGAAAAAAAGAAGTAAAGAAGAAAATATAAGTGATTCTCCACAAGATGAGTTATGATATTCAAGTGAGGAAAAACATACTCTATATATATGAGGCAATTCTAGTGCCTCATCTCTCTAAGAGCCCCTAAACATAATAAATCCATGATAGAAGGTAGATCCTCATCAATAAGGTCACATCCCCTCATCAAAATGTCGTACATCATCACAATCAATTGCCAACTCATCATCATCAATACTAGGTCAGCTCAAGAAAACATCAAGTCACCCTCAAGCATGATGTCATCCTCATGTATGCAATGTCATGGGTAAAAATGGAAATGTAATTAAGGGGAAGGGATCCATCATCACTCCAAAGGGGTATTCCATCATCATCAAGGGCGATAACATCTAATGAAAACACTAAGGGGTACAATGTCTAAAATTGGGGGCGTCTTGCCCTCTCAATGGAACTTAGGCTATATCTGCAATGCCCAAGGTCATCAATGCAACATTCAAGGTCTAGGAGTTGCTTGAAGGTTTGTCAAGGCATGTTAAGTCATCAAGAAGGAAAACAATCACCATCAAATCCCTAACATCCTCCATATAGTGTGCAATGACTTGGGTACAAGTATCAAAATGTCCTTAACAAGACCATTTCCAAGGATGCATCATCATCCAACAAAGTTCACAGAATCAAGTAAGATCAACATTACAATATAGTAGAGTCATTAGAATCACAGAAAGTAATCCATAACCTGATACAAACACCACACAAGTAATTCACAATAGGTATCTTCTTCAAACTTCACACTAGCTCAGAACTTTATGCAATTTGCCAAGTTTAGGTATGGGAAGAGCATCATAAGACCCTATTAGGTGTGCCAATATCCAAGGTCACGGTGTCATTGAAATGCTATTGTAAACATTCATTTATATATAATTCTGATTTTTTATTAAATTAACTAAATATTATATAAAAATTAAAAAAATTATGATTATTATTAAAAGTAGGTTTAAAAACAATTTTTAAAAAATGAAATTTATTTAAGTTAATTATATTGATAAAAAATTTAATTTTTTATTTTCAAAAGTTGTTAAAAAATATATTAGCTTTATATTTGAAACAAAATTAAAAACTGAATAAAAACTAAATTTAAAATTAAATAAGTAAATTTATCTAATATATTTTTATTTCGAATAAGCTAAGGATTACATAATTTTTTTTATATTAAAAAAAGAGACAACTTTTCAGATGCCATCTTGGAAGGTGAATTCAAAGTCGATTGTAAAAAAAATGATACGGTCTAATGGCTACAATTTTTTTTTATCATTGACACATGACGCACATTCTCCTGCTCATTAATTCTTGAATTTGAATCCCATGTGTGCACTCTATGCTTCCTCTCTTCTCATTTCATGGTTGTGTTGACGAAGGTAGAGGCATAGCTTCCAATGTGATTTCCATCAACATCAACCTCTTTTATGGGTGATGGTGAGGTAATGAGGAGGTCCATTTCTTTCTATCTTTTTTGTGATTTAAAATTACTGGTTTGGTTGTTGTGATTAATTATAGTTATGTTTTTTTATTTCAGCTAACATAGATAAGATGGCATGGTAGAGAAAAAGAAGAGAGGATTATTTGGACCATCAATAAATATTTAGTTAGATAAGTACATTCTTTTCCTTCTTTTGAACAATTTGTCTTTGTTTGATTCCTTCAATTTATTTTCCAAGATTTATTCTAAAATCTACATAATTCATAGTTGAGTTTAGATGTTTGGTTCCTATTCCGTTTATAGTTTTCTTAACTCTCCTTCCAACTTTTGAGATTAATTTTGTATTACTGTCACTATGACTTTTGGATACCTCTTATTTTGTCATTTATGATTCCTTTTATTATTTTTTGAATATGTTGCTTATTGTTATATAATAATTGAATGATTGACCATTAATTCATTTTATTGATTGTTGTTTAGATGTTTGTTTCCTATTCTTTTTATAGTTTTATTAACTCTCCTTTCGACGTCTAAGATTAATTTTGTATTACTGTAACTATGACGTTTGGATACCTCTTATTCTATAATATATGATTCATTTTATTATTTTTTGAATAAGTTTCTTGTTGTTATATAATGATTGAATGTTCAACCATTAATTCAGTTTATCTTATGTGTTGAAAACCATATGTGCAATCGCATATAGAATGGTGGATAACAATCCCTTAATCAAGTGCAACCCTATTGGAACTTGGGTTTCCTATTATCACCAAAAAACCTCTTCCTCACTTTTGGCCGGTTCTTTTCTAGCACAAGAGAAAACCCTAGAAAATATTGTTTTACAATGTTCTTTAGAATAAAAATAATGGTGGATTACCAAGACTAGTGTCTATCCAATTGGGTGACAGAGTCAATATCGAAGAGAAAGAGGGTCTTAACATGATGGAGAAGATGTAGTTAAGACATTGACTGATATACCAAAGTTATCCCAAAATGGATTTTCAAATTATGCAAGAATAAGTGAGAGCCCTTAAAAAAGATACACCATCACAAACATGAAATTATAACCAAAAAAACAATGTGAAACCATGAAAAAGATAAGGTTTCCCATAATATGAAACCCTAGATGAAGTAGACAAAGAAACAATTTTTTTATATCAAATGAACAACCAACAATACATCATTTCTTCAAATTTGATTTCACAACAAGATCATGAGGATCAAATAGGTCTCACCCAACTTTCCCCCTAGGCTAAGAAAACCCACAAAAATGGAGTGAAACAATGCTAACTAGAAAATTATAGAAGAAAAATCATTCAACAATTCAAGGTTACATCAAGGATTAGGGAGGACTTAACAATCTCAAGCCTAATATCTTATTATGTGACAAAACTTCCATTCTCTAAAGACTGTTTCAGTCACAAAAACAACAAAAATAGTTGTAAAACTCTAATAATCCATGAAAATAATAGAAATATGGATAAACCTCACATTGAACTTATCCTTCTTCTAATCCTCCCAAATATATTCAAGTAAGCTTGGAGTGGAACTCTGAATATTCCAACCATGCCTTAGGAAAATGAAATTTTCCTCTATTTATAGGCTTCTACCCTTTGTTCATTCCCAATTAGAGTTTAGTATTTTCAAGGTTTAGAGAGGATAAAATGATAATTTAATCCATGAAACATGTCCTCCTACCTAGGGTGCACCACCCTAGGCCATCTCTTAGGTGTTTTATGGTCCCTTTAACCCTATCACACCTCTTGGAGAGTTTTCTAACCCTAGGGCACCTTCTCTAGAGTGAATGTTATGTTCCATTTGATCTTCCTTTTGATTATAGTTCTAAATTTGACCTGAGATCTATTTCACCTTTACATAGATCCATTTCCACTTGACATATTTCTATTTCTTTAGAGTATGCAGTTATTCTTTGTTTAAGGGTTTGGATCATGCCAATGATGCCACATGGAATCTCATCATGCAAAGGCCTCTCCTCCAAAATACCTCAAAGGTGAAACATGTATCCAAATATGTGGAATAAATTTTGAAGAATGTGTAATTCCCCCAAGGGACCTCCTTTAACCATAGACATGATTTCTAATGCCACATGTCACCATTCCAAGCAAGGAATTCCTTCTTTATACCCTTTCCTTGCTCCAGGTTTCCTCCATGGTCAAGTTTTTTCTCCTTTGGCATGTCTCCCTTCCACATGTCATGTTTTGGAACTCTTGCAATGTTAGGTGTTCATTTTCTAGGGTTTGGGTATTTCTCACATCTTTTGTCCACATGGTCCAAATGGACTCTCATGGTGTAATGTTCCTTTAGAAAAATCCATCATCAAGCCAAGCCTGCTCCCTCTACTCCTTTGTTCTTCCTTGAATGGTGGGTGGTGTTCAAACAAGATAGAATTAGGTGCATAACCTCCAAGTCTCTCCCCCACAACCTATAACTTCTCTACATTGTGTTATCAGACAATCTTGCACCCCAGTGAAAATCCCTCACAAAGATACAAAGAAGAGTGTAACATGGAAGTGTTGCCACTGTCATGTAGACAACTATTTCCCTCTTTTTAGTGAAGGACATGTCCAACACAAGGGAGGTTTTCCTAGTAGCACCAAGGGTTCTAAAGGTAAGGCAAGTCAAGTATAAAGTCACCTATGTTACGACCCAAATTACCACCAATGTTTTTATGATGTCAAAGATGTGAATTAGGTTGGTTGGTTAAGGTAAATTCTAGATTTATGTGATTCACTTTTAGGGTAGTTTTAGGAGGGTTATTTAGTGATTTTCCAATGAATATTAATCCCAAAATAGTCCATATCTAAAATACACTAAAGGATTTTATAAACTTTAAGGAAACATGAATAATTTACAACAATAGAACATTAATAAGCAACATTATGTTTCAACCACTTAACAAATTTTAATAAGTGATTTCTAGGAATAAAACCATAAGTAAACCTAGAGTTAATGTAACTTTCTAAAACCTAAAATTTTAGGGCACATAACAACCAATAAAACTAATTTGTTCCACTCTAAAAATGAAGAAATATAAACCAACAAAGAAAAGTGTGTAAGTTACATGATCTTCCAAGTCAAACACATGCAAAATAGCCAAGATGTCAATGAAAAATTAAATGCAAGATACAAAAACTTAGATTTACCCTTAAAAAAATAGTAAAAAATTGGATTTTGATTTTATGATTGACTGGACAAGAAATAGACTAGTGGCTTCTTGATTGTTTGGGCATATGGGGTCAAATAAGGCTTCTCTTGAGAAAATGTAAGTGAACCTAGGGTGATAGTTAGGGTTGTCCTACAAACTCTAGCAAATCCTCTTAGTGCCTTCCAATATTCAAGATGATTCAAGAGGAATATTCTCCACTAGAAATTCTCCAATGGATTTGAGAGGAGACCTATCAAGAAGAGAGAAAGAGGGTTGCACCACCAAAACTAGAGAACCACAAAAACACTTGCAACAATTCACAAATAAAATACAAAAATATTTAAAGATACGACTTACTCATCAAATCGATTCACCAAATCCATTGATACAAGAACATCCATCAATTTGCAAAGCATCCAAAAGTCATATTCCAAGAGAGCACTTTAGCTAGCCATCCATAGCATAATTCATAAAGTAGAAAAAAAAAATTCTTCACAAGTTCTAGCAATGAATCACAATGAGAGGTGCTTCCATTTTTATAGACAATGGATCTAACATCTATCTCAACATAAAAACAATATTCACCTAGATATATCCTAGAAAAAATTGAAAAAGTGACTTGTCATCCAAAAAGTAAAGGAGACTAAGTCAATATACAAGAAAAATATGACGCAGGTACTTAACAACATCCAAGAGAGGAGAATGTGCAAGTAAAGTGAACTCAACTAGGGTTAATAGGATTCAATGTCTCTAAAATATGCAAGTGAAGACCCTAAAATCATGGTAAGGTACTCTTCCAATGAAGAAATGTCCAAAATGAGCCAACGCATAGCCCCTAATCAAGGAACATCCACATATGTGAGGCAAATATGATACAAAAGAGAGGACATCTCCTCCAATCAAGCTCCAATGTCAAAGAGAGAGGCATCCAAGGTAAGAATGCATCCTCATATCATGCAAGTGACCTCCACAATTTATGGAACAACCCTCTCCGAGTCAAAAGAAAGCCACATGTTTTCATATGGATAGTAGATACATGATTCAAAAGGGTTGACTCTCTCCTCAAGTCAAACATAGCTTAAAAAGTGATGAAAATAGAGGAGCATTCTAGGATCTTCAACGTAGCATGTTAACATGATGCCCATGCATTTATAAATATCCCAAAAGTGCCTCACATAATGTGACCAATGCCTTGCGATATGTGTACTGCCTTGTTGATGTTTAGATTGGTTAAGATCCAAATAGAAATCTCACGAGGATATGAATCCCCCTGCATTTTTATAGAGGTGGTACTCCTCTTTGACTAAAAGACATATCTTTATGCTCTTGGATTGGGGAGAAAGTTAGACAACAAAACCTAAGTTTTTATTGCTTAGTTTTATATGAAATGGTTCTTGATAACCAAATCTGATCTTTAAGTGAAACAAGTAGAATTTTAACAATAAAAAGATTGAAGGAAGGCTTCAATATCAGAAAATATATATGCCCAATATCATTTATACAACCCTATGAAATACATGAATACATAATATGAAACCATATTTTCTTACAAGAAGAAGAGTGAAATGATCTTGATCATTTCATAGAACTTTAAAAGAGTAACACGACTAAAACTGAAAAGAATTTGATAAGCACACTCTAAAAATATCACACTCAGAAATCCCAAGATCTGAGAAATCATTAAAGTCATGCTCCAAAGTAGTTCTCTATGGAGTTTATTACGTGAAAGATATTATTCATTACAAAGCATTCAGTAAAGAAATTGATCGATGGTTCATAAACAAAGCTTGTCAAACACAAGGACTAAATCTCCATGAATTAAATCGAACATCCTGGCTTACATTTGGAAATCACATGCATGAATTTAAATACTCCATGATATTATAAATAAATGTCTTGAAATAATACAAGAGAAACACTAAAAATCTTAGCTTTATGCTTAGTTTAGAAATACAAGCATAAAGCCTTGAGAAAATAGTGTAGAAGAAGAAGAAACAAGAAAATTGGAGATCTTTGTTTTTTGATCATAATCTTGGCTGCATGTTGATGGTTGGAACCTTTTTATTATGATCTTATGCTATGATAATGAAACCTTCTAACCCTTTCATTGATGGTGCTCTGTCTCTTTTAAAATTTGCTTTCAATGCTTTCTTGAAGTTAGGGTTTTGGTCTTTTTAGGAACTTCCATACGATTTTATTCTTAGAATAACCACATTAATTAATGCCTCATTGAATCCCCATTAACGAATTTGTATCATTGGCATGTGTTCCTTGAAGTGGGGCCCATTTCGTCTTTAGTAAAAGTTTTTAAATAAACTTTTATTTTGACATTTTTTAATTGGATGCCCTTTTAAAAGTAGATCGTGTTTTAATTTTCGAAGTAATATATTTGAACTTTCAACCATGGAAATCACTTTATGTGCAATATTCATCATCCCAGATTTCCAGTGAGTCCTCCTAAGAACAATTGGGAGTTATGGATACCAAGATATAAGCTTATGAAGTCGAGGTATCAAGTAGATTTATTAGCAAACCATATAAACATAGTTGACTGTTGTTTCAATTTATGGGAGAGTTATGTACAATTTCACCTCTTGAAACCTATTCCATAATCTTCCTCATCAAACTAAATTTCCATTGAGTTATAGTTTGTTGAAAACCGATGATCGGATCTCAAGATATGACATTCGGAAAATCGTTGCTCAATGACCGTTCATCTAATTTTGTGGATCAATCCTATCCCTCCATTAAAATTCATCTTTTTAGAAAAGTTTTATCCCACTTGCATTGTGGTAAAAAGTTCTGAAGTGTTTATATAGTAAATTTTATCCATATGACTTATTTGAAAGAAGAAGAGATTATGGAGATCAACCCTTAGGAAAATTCATGAAATGATTTTTTTTTTTGATAGGCCACTTGCCCAGTCAGCACCCAATAAGCATCCTTGTCATTGCTTGATTAACATTGAGTCATATCCCATGTCATAACCATGTGTCATAGTTTGATAGGTTACCATAGGATTCTAGTTTCGTGTTGTCATTAGTTGCCAAATGCCATGCTGTCATTGGTTTCCATGTGTCATAGTCCCATTCATCGCCATGTGTCTTGGTCTCATTGGATTCCATGTGTCATTAAGTGGCTCGTTAATAATCAAAAGGGAAAGTGACTTAGGGAATTATGCAAAGTATATGAGTATGAGGATAGAAGGAAGAGGGAGTAAGGGGAGAAGGGGTAGGAGTAATGGCGGGTCGATGGGAGGTATCAGTTCGGTGGAGGTCACATGTGTAGGGGAGAGTGGAGGGATAAGGGGGTGTGAATCTACGGTGGTGAGGGAAGAGGGGAGGGGAATAGATTGGAGTAGAGTGAGGGGGATGAGAAAAATATAAGTGTAGAAATTTGATCGGGTTTAGGGTAAGTTGAGGTGAGAGGAAGATGGAGAAAATGGGGAGGGAGTCCCGACCACGCGATGTATAGAGAGAGGGGGATGGAGGAATAAGGAGGGGAGAGAGAGATAAAAAATTAAATAAGTATGGATAGGGGAGGGGCTATGAGGAAGAGTGGAAAATTTTCTAAGTATAAGATAAGAATCAAGTATGGAGAATAAGAGAATAAGAGAATTTCCAAGAGAATATGTGGTTCCAAGAAAATGATCATGGTTCCAAGAATACTTAGTTCCAAGAAAAAATAGTTGTGTTGAACATGGAAAAAAACACTTTTTGGGTGATTGGACAAAAAACTGGATATCTTGAGCATACAGATTCTGATTTTTAATCCATAAAATGAATTATGGATATCTTGAGCATACAGATTCTGATTTTTAATCCATAAAATGAATTATGAAGCTGAGACTGAGGGCTACACCATGAACCAATAATCATTCAAAATTTATTTCTTTTGATATCATTTTTTTTTATAACTCCAAAGGGTGAAAAACTGAGGTGACCAAGTTTTTAGTCAACAACTGACTCCAATTGTGTGACAGTGACCCCCTGTGGGTTGCTAAGAACACCAACATATGAATACTAACTACCTTCTCCATTAGGATATGGAGTCATATTTAAAATCAATTCTTGTAATTACTGCTTCATGGAGTCATCTTTTAACATTACCTCCATCTAGCAACTACTTTATTATGCAAAAATTTGACTAAAAAAGTAAACTATGTATAAACAATATCTACCTACCCTCTGCTACTTAAATGAAAGGGGAAATTTTAGGTGTAGGTAGATTTCCAATGGATCCATTTAAGCATCCAACGGATTCTTGGAACAAACTCTAGAATTGAGGAACTTGTCAGGGTTGTTATCAAGGAGTGAAAAGCATGTCCAAAATGTGTCGAGGTAAAATTGAGCTGGAAGTGCCCAAAATTTGATTGCAATACTTTGGAACCACAATCCAATAAAAGCAACACTTGGTTTCTTATGATTTTTGTTGTCTATGGTTGGAGGAGAAGGTTCTATTTTGAAAATATTCTCATCTTTCTCCTTATAATTGACCACATCCAAGATTCTTGATTCATCAACAATGTATTGAAAGCATTCTTCCTCTATACAATGATTGTGTTTCCATGGTGAGGTTGCAAAGATGAATTGTTGTTGAAAATTTATGGAGAACTGCAAGGCTGTCTTTAATTGTTCATCAACAACTTCATTATATTCATAAATAAAACATATCACCCATGGATCCTCTTGTTGTAAATTCCCTTCTTTTTATACTTGGAGGATATCTTCTTCATTAAACTCTTTTTAAGATGAACAATTAGCATCAAAATTTTTTGATATAAAGTGATGACTCTTACCATTATTTATGTTCATCCAATGTAGACATTGTTCTCATGGCTTGATATGAACTGGCCGTGCCATTTGAGAATCTACTGCAACATTTTCATCATGATTATTTTGAATTAAATCCTCGTGTACATCAAGTGGAGGTTCTTTATCTTTAAACTCATTATGATCATTACTCTCAAATTGAGCACATAAGAGGTTGAAATTTCCCTCCAATGGAGCATGTAGAGGATATTATTCTCCTTGAATTGAAGCTTTAGGGTTCTGATTTTATGTTTCAATAGCAATATATGATTTTTTTTTTCACATCTTTCATCAAATTTTTCTTCAAAATCCATTATTTCATTGTTTTGGAGAAATATTGGGAAGTTTAATAGATTAATGGTGATTTCATGTTTCTTTTTGTGATTTGAGCTCGATGCATTAACTCTTTCCAACTACACTTTCCCTCTTGCTTCAATATAAATATCATATTCATGGGCAAGGCCTTTTCATAACAACTGAAAATATTGACATCATTTGGAAACATTTCTTGAGGAATCTCATGAAGAACTTTCATGAATATGAAAGTGAAATATTTGATTGTCTCTTCCTCATTCATACAGATTTCAACCAACTTCAAGAAAAGGGAATATGGATAATTTCTTTGAAAATATTTCTTGACAAACAATTTTTCTCATACATCCCAACTAGTGATGGTTCCTAGAAGCAATGAATAAAATTGTTCACTAGCATTTTCCTTTAGAGTCAAGATAAAAAAATTGGCATACAACCTCATTTTGAGCCACATTATAAATCTCACAAACACTACCAAAATTAATCAAATGTTTCTCTGCATCCTCTGAAGTATTCCCGAAGAACATGGGAAACTTGTCCATGGAAATATATGGCAAGGGATGAACTTCTCCTTGCAATTTGAGTGGACTTCTATGCAATCATTTATTTCTTTGTGTACATTCTCCCTTTATTGTAGCTTGAACAAATTTTGTTGTACTTGATGGGGAAGGAAAAATATCTTCACAACATGAAAGAAACTCCTTGTAGGGATCTTCATATAGATCTTCTTGAAGTTTTGAAATCTTTTTGGTGGAATCAACAAGGCAATTTTCTTTAAAATCTAGAGCTTCAATGATGGAGTCATCAGGGAGATCATCCTCCCAAATCTTGGATGGTTCTCTAGTTCTATAAAAGTTGTCACAAATGATTTGTGACTGAGTTTTCAACAATATATCTTCAAGGCCATTTAGTGCTCCTTGAACAAGGTTTTCAAGAACCCAGATCATCTTGAATCAATCTCTAGATCTTCTTTCAAAACTTAAACAAAAAATCTTCTAGTTTTCCAATAATATCTAATCCTAAAAAGAATCAGGTTTCTTTAAAACAAATTGATCCCTAGTTGAGTCGCCAAAAATGTCACCATTAAGATTGGTTAAGATCTAAACAATAACCTCACGATGATATAAAACCCCCCTACGTTTTTATACAGGTAGTAGTCCTATGTTATAATTTGAAAGATATATATGATGTTCTTGGACTGGCCTGCCAAACAGGAGAATGCTAAACAACAAACCCCAAATCTTTATTGCTTTAATTTGTATATGAAATGGTTCTTGATAACCATATTTCTCTTTAAGTGCAATATTTTCTTGGAAATGGACCAAGCAACTTCTTGACAATAAAAAGATGAAGAAAGGCTTCAATATCAAAATAAATACTTGCTCAACCTCATTATTATAACCCTCTGAAACACATGCAAACAGAAGATGCAACCATATATTCTCACAAGAAAAATAATGAAATGGTGTTGATCATTTCAGATAACTTTAAATGAGTTCTGCATTCAAAACTGAATAGAATTTGATGGGCATACTCCAAAAATCTCATGTTCAAAAATCCCAAAGCCTAAGAAATCCTTAAAGTAGTCCTCTGTGGTGTTTTATAAAATATGTTCAACATTACAAAGCATTTTTCAGTAAACCAATTGTCTAATTCTTGGAAATAAAGCTTGCCAAATGCAAGGACTAAACCTCCATGAATCATTTAGACAATCTTTGCTTACATTTGTCAGTCACATGTATGGTTGTAAAATACTCCATGATCTTTTTAGAGTAAAAGTATTGGAAGAATTAAAAGAAATACACTTAAAAATCTCAACCTTAGGCTTAGTTAAGAAATACAAGCATAAATCCTTGAGAAAAATAGTGTAGAAGAAGAAGAGAAAGAAGAAAAATGGGGTTGCACACTGATGGTTGTACCACATTATCTTGATTATATGAACCTTTGACAATCCAACCTTCTAAACCTTAATTGATTGTGCTATGCTTCTTTTGATATCATCTTTTTTTATTCCTCCAAAGAGCGGAAAATCAAGGTTACCAAATTTTCGATCAACAAGGGCATAGAGTGTAGTTTCACAAGTGTATGGAGTTGCAAGCCTATTCTCAAAGTGCTTTGCCCATTGTTTTTCAAGACACTTAAGAAGCTATCACAATATGGATGATATTGATTAACAATATTAAATATAACATTTTGAAGGAACCTTTGAGCTCTCATGACATTTTGATATTTCAAAAATGGGATGTTTTACTTAGGTTATTCATTTTCCCCAGTGAGTCATGTTTTCCAAATTGAAGGATTTTAGAAGTTATTGTCTTTCACAGAGCATGTTGTTAAATTTTAACCATTCTCATAATGTTAGTTTGAATTTAATTCTTAATAAAATTTCTCTCCATCGAAACAATATTTTAGTGAGAAAATGTATTTTATAATTTAGTACAAGGGAGATGTGTAATGTAACATTAATGTAGTATAGATTGACAAAATAATACTAATAATAAATAAAAATAATAATATTTACATCTATTAACATTGTAATAAGAAATAAATAAATATGTATTGAATATTTATGAGAATGAAAATAGAATAATACTAATCTAAATTCATCTTAAACTTAGATCTATAAAAAATAAAAAGACAAAATCAATGTAGATTTTTTTTCAATTTTGTATGCTATAAAAACATTTACATTCATAATGTTTTGTTCTTTCTTGAATTTTGATAAATCAAGAGTTTTTTTTCTAAGTTAGTTAGTTAACTATTCATATTCACATAAAAAGTACATATTGATTGGGTATTAGGTTGTTGAGAAGAGAGTCCACTGCCCTAATAATAAAAAAATATAGAAACGCATTTTGTTTTCACATATGAGAATAGACCCATTGCTCTATATAATGGCTTATCTAGTAGTCTTATGATTTGCTTTAAACAAAATCTAAGATTACTAATGCTAACTCTAGGCATATGCCTAAAGAGTCTATGATCAAAGGATTCTTCCAAAACAAAGTAAACAAGTGCACCATGAAACATGTGGTTTGGGAGTCAATCCCCAAAGTCTCGGTCCACATTAATTGGACTAGCTAGAGAGCCTCTTACCTCCTTTCCTTCACTTCTTCTTATGGCACAATGACATAAACATCCTCTATTATGTAAGGTTCCTCTACCTTCACCTCCTTCTCCATTGCCACTTCATTGTCCAACTTGATTCCCTAGAGAACATTAATAAGAACATCGTATTTGGAGTCCAGTTGTTCCAACATTTGAAGGATAATGTTCTCTTGAATCTCTTTGCTCTCAATTCCACAAGCAATTAACTCCTTGGTATGCTAATACAAAGCTACAATTTTGGTGTACTTTGATTCCCTATTCCTTGAGAAGCCAATGTTTGGAATAAGCTACCAAATTTATGCATCAACCTCAATATTTGAAATTCCACCCCTATTCATCTAACTTTATGTTCCATGGCCTTGACCTCCCTACTTGTAGATTTTGAATCCTTAGTTTGGTGAGAAGTAGTGATAATTATCGCATCATCTTCTTCTTACAAGGGGATGGTGACTCTTCTGCTTGGATTCATCCCCTAGAAGGTCTAACTCTCCTCTTAATCCCTTGAGTCGACATTGAGTTATTATATTCCATGTACATAGACATAGATCTAACCACAAGAAAGGAAATACCCCCACTAACATTCCAAGTGAATGTCTACCTCCAAAACTTCCAAATGCTTTGTAATTTTATACCTTT
>CBVK0100005337.1:0-15507 GCA_900067695.1 Picea abies | reverse complement strand
TCAAGTCTGTTTTATTCCTCTTTCCAAACTTTATGGGCTGGAAATCATTCTCTCTCTATCTAGTAGGCTATGACAAGATCTGGGGTACATACACTTAGGCAGGCATAGTATCGAGGTCTCTCTCCTATCAGCAGCAGGCAGGTACCTACTCGGAATTCTTTCTCTTTTCGGAAGCAGAATCAGATGACCTGTACTCGAAGGAGGAAAGTGAGAACTCGTTAGCTCAGGAACTGCCAATACGAGTCACTCTTCCATGACCCCAGGGTCAGAAGTTGCTTGATCGAATCTCATCTCAGCAGGAAATCCTTAGCTAAGGGCGCAGCGAGCCCGGAATTCTATCTACGAAAGGCGAATGTAGTAGTAGTATGCCCCGAAGCCTTACTTCTTGCTTGGGCGGCCCACCCAATTACTTAGTCTCGTGGTGGAGTGCCCGCGAAGATTACTTAGTAAGTATTGTGCCTGCCGAATTCCGTGCCTTGCCGAGCGACATACATAAGGAGCACTCAATACGGGGGCCTTTCCCACTGGAATACCACTTCCTTCAATACCAATCACAGGAATACGACTGCCTGCCTTAACAACGAGACCGATACACGAATCAACCCAGGGCAGGCGGCTATCTATAGGAAAAGGAATACCAAAGCGGAACCACCTAGACTATAGGTTGGGGTTCATAAACTGATGTCACAATGTATGTTCAAATGATTCGAAACGTCGATTTATCGCTAGAATGGAACTGGTTTTACTTTAACTTTAGATCCAATCCTATTCGATGTGGCGGGGCAGCTTCCAAATCCGATTCATCTGGGGGAAGCTAATTCTGTTAGAGCTCGAGCCTATCCAGACTTCTCTTTTCGAATATAGGTATGCTTCCTAGAGTCATTTTATAGGTTCTCCTCAGGTAATCAATATCATAATTTGTGGAGAATTAAGAATGACTATTACATATGTAATAGTCCGATCCCCTTGTTCGATCCAGATTCTTATTCATATTTCGGGTCTCCCAGGAATCGCTCGCTTCCTCTTCCTTTGGTCGAGCCCGCTTAACGCTTCCTCACCCTCACTATAGATAGAGGTAAGGAGATTTATTAAAGGACCCAGAAATCTGCATTAGTGGTAGTATCGGTAGAAAAGGTAGTATTTAGCCAGTAGCCAGTCTTTTGCCCGTAGTCTTGAGCCCGTATAAATGGTTGTGTTTCCTCTATCAAAAGCCTTAAGTCTCTAAATAGAATAGCCCGCCCACGAGAGATGTATCGAGAGTAGCCGATAATGTGCAAATCCAGAATGGATACCAGAAATACCAATAAGTATGAGCCCGTAAATGAGCCCGTAGTATTCAATGTGCAGTGGAAGGTTCGGGCCCGTGGAAGCGTAGAAGCGTTTATGCATTGATGCGTGGATAGTAGTGGATAGTAGAAGTTGTGGCCTCATTCGAAGGAATCATCTCCAGGCCAGGATACGCGCCCTTTTTACCCGGTCAATTATCCCTCACTATTACATTCATTATCCACCGCTTGCACTTCTAACTATGACATTTTGCATCCGCCTATAACTTATTAGTTACCGATGAAAGGTTATTTCATTACTAAAATCGAATCAATCAAAAACTATTGAATCAATCCCACTATCGACAAGTTGTGGGGAAATAGGGTGTCCCTAATAACATAGTGAAGATTCTCTTTGTACAGGCAGGATATTTCTTATTTACTGTCTTTTTACTAGCAGGAAATAGATTTCTCATTGGGCCGGTAAAGCAGAAGATAAGGAAGCTGGGGTTCTCGCTGAAGATAAGGGAGCAGGGGTCCTTCCTTATGGAAAGGTTGGATAAGAAAAGGGACTTCCTTCCTTGGTTAGAGACCGTCTACCGTGGACTAACACTCTGGCCTTACCTTAAGTTACCTGTTATCTAAGCAAAAGATCCGCCCTTTCATATATTCCATGAGATCCCCTTCGGGCCGATGGGATATTGATGGGTTATTTCTTCACTCTTTTTTTCATTACCCGTTCAGATTCAAAGAAGGGGCCTGCCTTCCTAAATACTTTCATTACCAAGGCTAAAGGACCAGCTTGCCTTCCTAAATACTTTCATTACCAAACTAGCAGGATCGATGCGACCGACTGCTTGCCGGATGGTCTGTCTATGGCTAAAGGAATGGTTTTCTCCACCCGCCTATCTGATTCACCCACCATGAGTCGGGCCTTTGGGCTACCTATGGGGTCTAAGGATAGATGGATTTGACTGTCCTCACTTGACCTTTGGGCTAACGGAGAGAGGTCATCTGTTCCCTTCCTACTCAAACTAGCCCCCCCTACTACTATATATTCACCTGCCTGCCTTCCTATGGGTGGGATAAGGAAATATGGGTGGGATGGGGCCTGCGCTGGTTACCGAAGATAAGGAAGCTGGGGTTACCGAAGATAAGGATCTAGGGATTAGACTGACCGACCTCAGAGGTTCCACCCCGACTTTCTCCTTAAGTCCAAAAACGCGGGCCATGTTATTGCTAAATATTTCCACGAAACACCCCCAATAAGGTGTTGATACATTAAGGTACTTTTGAATCCATTTTGTTAGGCGAAGCCGTACTTCCATTCCCCGCCCCTAGAAAGGTATTTAGGTTCGCCACCACTGTAAGGTTATGCCCGCCAGAGGAGAGGCCTTTAGGTTCGTCCTCTTAGAGGTTATGCCCACCAGAGGATAGGCCTTATATATTATATATGGATATTAGGTCTTACTCCCTTAAGTTCTGGGTCCATACTTTGAGATATAGGGTCGTACCTCCGATAGGTTGTGGGCCTTAGTTGTAGGCCTTATAGGGCAATTCTTGACCTGATTATCCCTCGTCCTTGGGGCTCTCCTCTGGGGTGAGTCTTTCTCAAATCTGTATAATATTTTTTATGACTAGCTGGAAATAGATTGATTGTTGGCCATCCCGGTAAAGCACAGGACCTTCCTTTCACCCCTTCCTTCATCCAAAATAGATGAATTTAGATTAAAGAAGTTACGAAGACCTTTCCTTACATTTTCCCATCCTCACCATAGAAGGAAGCCTCATTGACACTGCATCACCTAAGGTGTCCACTTTAGGATACTCTAACATGTTGATTTCACATTGTGGATGCTTGTGCTTACACGTTTGCTTTTGAAGTCCATGACATTCTATGGTGAACCTGATATGAAGCACTTTGTGTCTTGATCATCTCCACAGCATCTTCATTTGCATTTTGGGGCATCTCTCCTGCTTTTTACTTTTGGTATTTTTGATTACTTTCGAGGCACTTGCCTTGACCTTTGCCTTTGCACTTTTAGACTCTTTCATAACCACTCATGGGTCGACGTGGGCATACCCGAAAAAAGAAAAGAAAAGAGGGCCCCTATCACATCACATCAAAACAGCACGGTACGGGGCCGAATGAATGATACACACTGTGAGGTTAGGTGAGGCACACTGCCTGCTGATCCAACTTGCTGCTTGCTGAAGGAAGGTAGGTAGGTCTCTTGCTTTCTCGATCTTGCTATGGAGAGAAAGAACTTGACAACGTTTGCTTGCTTTCTCATTGCCCACCATGTCCCCCACCAGAAGAGATTTAGACAAGTTGTTACCTTATGAGCATATCGATTGAGTTCAACGGATTGATTTAGAACTGAATCTTCTGATGATTCAGCTGGCCAGAAAGAGCGGACAGAGGAGAGGAGAGGAGAGCCCCAGCGTAAGGTAGGTGATCCTTAGAAATTCCCAAAAATAAATAGGTTGATCCTGTTTTCATATATTTTATTATTGGTAAAAAAAAATTATTTATTTATTTATTTTAAAAGGGTATGACTTATTGAATGGGCGTACTAAATTGTTATGAGTGGTGGTCGACAGGGTAGTTAGGTGGCTGACAGAGTGGCAGAGGTGGGCCGCCGCTGTTACGGGGTGACAGTAGGGGTCTGCGAAGGTTACAGGAAGGAGTGTGGTCGGGGGTGTGAGCGAATAGATGTATGCTGGAGTGGATACGGGACGCGGTAGAGGTAGAGGTTACGGGGGGAAGGGATTACAGGCAGATGACGAGAAGGGCAAGTAAAGGAAAAGGGACGAGAGGGAAGGAACAGGTTACGGGTTACAGGGAGGAGCGGGGATTAAGCCCGAATGGGAGCGGGAGGGTACAGGTGCGGAAGAGACGGGGTTACGGGGGCGGAAGGGATGGGGGTTACAGGGGTCGAGGGGGGAACGGAGATAAATAAAGGGGGAAAAAAAAGGGAATACGTGGGGAGGGAATTACGAGAATAGGAAGGTTACGTGAAGGGTTTAGAGAAGGGACGGGAGGAAGGGGTTACAGGGGTCGAGAGGGGGACGGGAAGGGAAAAAGGGGAGGGAATGGGAGATAGGGGGCGAGGCAAATATGGGAATAGGAGGGTTACGGAAAGTTTTAATAATTTTTTTTTTTTTTTCTCGAAATTAAATAATAATAACGGGACAGAAATTGGTCGGGAAGAAGTTACAGGAATGTGAGGAAGTAGGAGAAGAAGAAAAAAACAGGGGTAGGGGAAAAAAGAAAAAAAATGGGAATGGGGAAGTTGAAAAAATTTATGGTTGCTGGAAGGTGGAATGAACCGGGGTTGGGGAGGACCGAAAAAGCTCTGATACCACTGTTATAGGTAACCAAATATGCAATCGCAAATATATATATAAAATATGAATAATTGATAAAAATATGATGATTACAATTGAGAATGAGGGCTTATTATATACCCACACAGGGGTGCCCTTTCACCACTAGACATGTCTTTTCGAGAATGTGTCCTTTCATTACTAATAATTACTATTTACTAACTAACTATTTACTAACTAATTATTATGTTATGAACATCTTATTTATATATATTATGTTCATAACAAAGAACTCTTGTACCAACAAAGTCAGTTGCTAATGAAACGAATGCAGGATAACCCACACCTTTCTGTAAGTACTGCGATTTCAACTACCGTCCAAAGTGTCCCGACAGAGACAATTGGCCCCGACTCCTTAAATCCCAATAACACCAATGGATCAAATAACCCTGGATCCCCAATGACGTTGGTCAACTCCTCTGAAGGCGAAAGAATTCCTGCAGAGATAGGTCGAGTGTTGATAGAAACACAAGTGCCTAATCCTGTAAGAAAACTTATATAAGTATACAGTGATGACGAAGGTCTGGAGCCATCTCATGGCTCCCCAGTGCATTTCCAAGAGGAGGAAAGCCCCGAGAAAACCCCTTCCCCTGAGCCTGAATTTCAAGTTCAAGACAAGAAGGTCTCGCAAAAGGAAGGAGAAGCCGAAAATAGCCTCAACACGAAAGACTCCAATAAATTGGAAATTGAGGCGGATCTGAGTGACAAACTCGAGTCTGGGGAGACAAAGAAAGAATCTTCGCAAAAGGAATTCAGCAGTTCTACAACCAACAAGCAAGTAGGAGATGAGTCTATACCCAACACCTATACTTTACCCAGTATTCAAACCCTTGATGAGAGAAAAGTAGGGGTCGGATCTACGAGGCAAAGAGAGGAAGTTTGAGAGTCCACTCTTGAACATATACACATTTTTGGAAGCCTGGGAAACAACCTCACATGGGGCGATTAGCAGATACCTGAGACAATAGATGAGGCAACAAACATCTATGTGATCTACTATGATCAAAAAATAAAGGCCATCATTCAAAGGACTGCAAAGAAAAGAAGGATCACCTTGGATCACTCCATCTTAGTAACTACAGAGGAGAACTTAATCAACATAGTAGATGCTCATATGTCTGAACTGATTGGCATGGGAAAATCCCTCTCTGATGTTTCCCATGATAGAGCCAGGAGGGATGAAAATGAATTAGCCTCCACCCTAAAGGAGCTCGAACACTACGTCATCTGGTTGAGTACTACAAAAGAACTACGCGGACCACTATGTATCTAAAAAGTGAGTTCAATGAAGTGTACAATGAGTTCAAGAAAGAAAGGCACCTGTTAACCACAAACGTAGTCGAGTTCTAGGAAGACACTCTCATGGAACTCGCAACGTGCAAGGAGATGGAGCGATGGCATGAAAAGGCACAACAAGAAGTAGAGAGACTCAAATATATTGAGGCAATTCAGAAAGGTCGAGAAAAGGAAAGACATGGAATTCGGCTGGTAGTAAAAAGTAATCTCGACCGCATGAAGAAATATATCGAGTACTGGGCTAAGATGTCTCGGGACCCACACCAAGAAATCCAAGAGCAATGGGCCAAGTACCAGTCTTCCAGAAACACTGGGGTAAAATTAATAAAGTGATGAAGGATGTCGGTCTCCCTGAGCTCGACACTCCAGATGAATTTATCAACATGAGCGACATGTTCAAGATACATGCCGAGCAAGACTCGCTATGGGCCGAAGAGTGCACAAGGTTCACTGATGCAAAGCTAGGGCGAGTACAAAATTTCGTGGAACACTCGATCAGAGCTCAAGCCATGCTACAACAACTGAACTCCAGTTTGGTGAAGTATCGATCGCATGCAGTGGATATCAGAGGAGTATATGCTACCCCTATGGAACAACACGGGTTATCATGGGCTCAAACCTGTGAAGATTTGTTTATCAATCGATTTGAATATGAAAGAAGCCACCCTTTTCAAGAGACATCTTGGGTGGACTGTTAAAGAAACTCTTAGATGATCACGCCATGTGGTGATTTTTGTTTGTCTTGAACTATATTTAGTCGTTAATTACAGTTAAACTTTATATTATAAATAGAGACATCGACTAATGAACAAGGGTCGATGGCTGTTGTAAGAACTCTTTCTTTTTGGTTGTTAATAATTATTTTGAGACTTCTATGAATTGATAAGTCCTTTTGGACCAAAGACAAGTTATTTTCATCAGATGTATGTGATTGGACTTGGAGAAGAACTACTTCCTATCCTGTTCCATGAATGATGCAATAAATGAGTAAGAGCAATTGATTTTGTGCAATGTTTTGATGTTCTTTGCTTAAATAATGAAGATAAATCATTGTGTCATTATGTGATGAATGTTATGGTAGATGAATTATTTTTCTTACCGTGATCTTGATTACATGTGTGTTTTCTTTATATTAATTAGTTTTTCTCAAACAGTAAATGAATGCTCATTTGGTTAATGTATTAGTACTAGGCCCTTTGGCATAGGATCACTGTCTTCATGTTTGAGCAATGGGTTATCCCAAGCTCAGCCTCTTCCCAGTAGTTAAAACTCAACCATGTTACTTGGCAAGTTGGTTTATACCGGTTTGCACCTCTCAAACCAGTCACACCCAAGAGAAAATACAAAAAAGAATAGCCCTAACAAAAGGAAGAGCCTTCACAAGAAAACACAAAGCCCATCGATAATTTGGCCAGATCACAAGATCTGGAGAACCATTCCATCTCAAATGTTGCAGAGTCTAATTGGGCCTCGGTGGCAGGTTTGGTTCCTACTGTTGAGTCAAGGGATTTAGGGCCCATCAACAGAACCCTCATGAGTCATCTAGAAGCCTCAAAAGGTCAAAGTAGTCAAGGCATTTGCAAAGAAGAAATTATTTAAATAATAAAGTGAAGTGATGAGTGTACTATAAGTCAAACATGATGAAACAAAAATTATTTAAATAGTAAAGTTAATGGAGAACTTTCTAATTATGGAAAGTGGTTAAGTTAATTGGACAAGTGGTTACAAGTGGGTTAAGACTAAAATAAGGAAAGTGGGTTAAGATGGTTAGAAGGTAACCCCTTGAGGAAGCTACATAAAAGTATAAATAAGGGGAAATGGTATTTCATTTCAAATCACACTTGAATATCATTGAATATCTATTTTTGTGAAAGGTTATTTGGGAAGGTATTATTGATAAAGAAAAATTGGAGCAGAAAAAGTGTGGCATGAAAAGTGCGGCAGAAAAAGTGCAGCAGGAAAAGTGTGGTAGAAAACGTGCGGCAAGGAAAGTGCAGCAGGAAAAGTCGGACAAAAAAAGTGTGGTGGGAAAAGTGTGGTAGAAAAATCGCAGGAAGAAAAGTGAGGCAGGAAAAGTGCGGAAGAAAAACCGCAGCAAAAAAATTGCGGCAAAAAAACTGCGGCAGCAACATGGTTGGGGTCTATTTATGAGAGATATGGCACATCTTGTTTAGGGTATGTTTTGTGAGATAGGGTTTATATATTGATATGGTATTGGATGTTCAGTATTGTTTCATATATCATATTTGTTGAGGGATACAGTTGGTATTTTTTTGTTGGTATTTGGCATATGGGTATTGGTCTTTTGGTTGTGATGTGTTGTTGAAGTTGTTGGTTTATCTTGAGGCTACATAATAGTAAGGTTGTGGCACATGGTTTGATGTAAGGGTTTCTGGTGTTTGGTTTATGGATAGAGTTTGATGGTTATATTGGTGTATGTCTTTTGGTATATGGTTGAGGTACATGTTGGGTACATGGTTGAGACAACTAGTTGATGAGTTGGCACATACATGAGGTGTGCAATTGATGCATGACTGGTACATACTTGGGTACATGGTTGAGACAAGTAGTTGATGATTTGGCACATACATGAGGTGTATAGTTGATGATGTTGGTACATCTTAATGAGTTCATAGTTTATGTGTATTTGATGCATGATTGGTACATATTTGGTGCGTGGTTGATGCACTCATTAATGATATAGGTTGAGGTACATCTTGGTGCATTGTTGATGCACTTGTTTATGGTACAATTTGATTACAGGTTGTTTGGACAGGTTATTGTGATAGGTTATTTGTACAGGTTTGATGCATGGTTGATGCATTTGTTTATGGTACAGGTTGATGTATGGTACATGTTGGCACAGGTTATTGGTACAGGTTGTTACAGGTTGATTACAGGTTGATTGGTACAGGTTTACAACGGTATATCTCACAGTGATAGTGTGACATTAGTTCCATCATTCTACTTCTATGTCAGGGCATTTGGACAGGGCAAAGATAGGTGGTTGTAGCCACCTTCTGGTTGTATCCGGAGAACATAGGGGTTGTATCCTCCTTCTAGTTGTAGCCAAAGAATTGGGGAGTTGGAGCTTTCCTCAGGTTGTAGCCTGAGAAAATAGGGGGTTGTAGCCTTCTTTTGGTTGTAGATAGAGAATTGGGGAGTTGGAGCTTCCCTTAGGTTGTAACCTAAGAAACTAGGGGGTTGGATCCTCCTTCCAGTTGTAGTTGTAAAACAAAGGAATTTGGTGCTTCCAATGAATGTAATTCTTAAAGACATATAATAAAAAGCATTATATGGTTTTCTCCCACTTTGGGTTTCCATATAAAACACTGATGTACTGTGTATGTGTGTGATTGTTCATTTGTTCATTGTTTATTTACTCTGCAACCATTGGATGATAATGCTACATTGATATAACATTTTCATTTTATGGTGAAAAATGATTAAATTTCTCTATTACTAATTCACACCCCCTCTTAGTAATCCAACAATTAGTATCAGAGCCGGTTCCTTCAAGAAACAGTTTAACCATTGGAAGGAGATCATGGATTATTTTGAGAATGGAGTACCGATGTTTAATTGTTAGAATGGTTTTAAGTATGATATGTAGAGCAGAAGGACGAAATTAATTTTACAGACACGGGGACATTATATTTGGTTATCATTTGCTAAAGGATATGATAGTTCAAAAAGGGAAAACATTGAAGCCAAGAAGGAATTGAAGAAGAATAACAAAATAGCAATGGATTTCATCTAGGAAGGATTACCTAATCTAGTAAAATAAAATGTTGGTAAATGTTCACGAGCCAAAGAAATTTGGGATAAGTTACATGACATATACTTTTCACCCATCGCAGATTCAGAAAATTCCAATGAAGATGCAAATACAGATCAAGAAGAATTATGTTCACCATGTCAAACACATTCAAAAGATGAAGAGTAAATAATCACCAGAGGTATGTTGTTTTTCTTTAATTGTGAAAAACATGGACATCTTGAAATAGAATACCATGAAGGAAATGAGACAGAAAAACTAATTGAAAATGAAGACAATTATGAAGCAGAATTGATTAGTTCTTTAGATGAACTAAGATAAGAAAACAAGTCACTCAAGAAAGAATTTATGAAACAAAAGGAAAGTGTTCGCATTTTTTAAGAATCCCAGTCATCGAAAACTTAAGAACTCAGCTAGAAGAAGCCAGAAAGATCGAATAAAATATTGAATATCAAAAGTAGTATTTGGAAGCCAACATAGAATCATAGAAGGAAGAAATAGAAATGAGAGAGAAGATATTGATAGATCATCTTAAGGAAAGAACTAACGATCTAAACTAGCTTGAGACAGAGTTTGGTCAAGAAGAGAAAGGACTTGAAGAAGAAATAATGACATTAAAAATTCATCTTGAAGAAGCGAAAATAACAGAAGAAGTCATGAAGTCTCAGATAATGAAGAAAGAAGAAGAGGTTGAGAAGCTTGAAGAAGAATTTGTCACATTGAGAATTAAAATTGTTAAGATTAATAAGAACATTGAAGAGACAGAAACATCCACATCAGGTATAGAGAATGAACAGAAACACTCTAGGTTGCTAGAAAAGAAGAATGAAGAAAATAGAAAGAGTTATGCAGATATACTCAAAGGAAGGAATCATGGTCAACCAGAATCTAAGAAAACTATTGAAGATACATCTTCAAGAAGACCATCCATGTTCAAGCCACAAAGAAGCTTCAATCATGATCATGATCAATCAAGGAAAAAAATCAGGACTACGCCACAAAGAATATCATTCACTCCAAGGTATGCAAATTTCTTTTATGGTCATTTTTTTTATTGTACTAACTTTGGACATAAGGTTGCAGATTGCATGGATTATAAAAGAAATGTTCAAGAAAGAAATGCATGTGGCCCCACGTAACATTGAATGTTACAAATGTCATAACTATTGAAACATAGCTAGTGATTATAGAAGCATGATTGATACTTCCATATAAGAGAAAATTGATATCAGATGTAAGAAAGTATGGATAAGAAAACAGGAAGAACAAGTGAACAAATACCGGGTCCCAGAGATCGCAAGATTGGCAATAAAACGAGATGAAGAAAATTATACAGAGAAAAAGAAAGATGTCAGATACAGAAAGGTTTGGAAAACAACTGAAAGAAAAGAAGGACATGTAAATAAGGAACATGCTCAACAGACTTTTAGACATTGTAGTTAAAGATGAATCCATGGACAGAAAGAAAGAAGTCAGAGCTCAGAGAGATGATGAATCTAGCAATGAAGATGATGATGAATACACATCAAAGTAGGAATTGTTCTGAGCCATCCGACTTAGAGACTCCCAAGTAACATGAATATTAGATAGGGGGAGTCTATGCGATAGTTGTGACAGACCAAAGAACCATCCTTTGAGTAACTTGCAGAGTTTAAATAGACAGATCTAGAGCATTTAGTTAGCAGAAGCACAATCAGTTGTAGTAGTGAATACTTCATGATAGTACAGTGATAAATGGGTCAGCATTATGGACAATGTGAAGTAGAGTCTTGGACAATATAGACAGAGATGGATTTATAAGAACACTTAGTAGGTTTGGACACATATATGACAGTGGACGAAATAATAGATTCATAGATTGGTTCAGAGAGTGGTTTAGAGACAAAGGAACATTATCATAATGGATTATAATTACACAGGAAATGGCTCGAACAATGCTAATGGATTAAAAATTGACAGACAGTTTTTGGACACATGTAGTGCATACAACATTTCACATTCAAAATAGAGTAGTGCTCAGAAACAACAATGACAAAAATTCCTAGGAGCTATGGAAAGGAAGACCAGCAAATGTGAAGCACTTCAGAGTATTTGGAAGAAAATGCTACATCAAAAGAGAAGATAGAAGAATGGGAAAGTTTGACTCTCGTGTGGACAAAGGAGTACTTGTTGGTTACTCAAAAAACAAGGAAAGCATACAAGTGTTACAATATGAGGTTGAACAAAGTTGTGGAAAGCATCAATGTAACAATTGATGAAATGGGTGGACAAGAATTAATGGAAGAAGAAAATGAATCAATGGAAAAAATTTACAAAGAAGAAGCATAAGATGAAGAAGAAGTATACATCGAACAACCAGAAGGATTTCATTTGTCAGAGAACACAAATTACGTGTGCAAATTGAATAAGGCCTTGTATGGTCTAAAACAGGCTCCTAGAGCATGGTTCTCTAGACTGGATAAATATCTACAACAGACAGGGTTCAGAAAGGGAAGTGCAGATAACAACCTCTACATCAAGGTAACTCAAGATAGTATTTTATTAATTGAATTTTATGTTGATGATATTATTTTTGGAAGCAATGATGATAGGTTAAGCCAAATATTTGCAAAGGATATGAAAAATGAATTTGAAATGTCATTACTCGGAGAACTATCCTTCTTTTTAGGTCTTTAAATACGTCAAAACAACCAAGGAATTTTTATTTCTCAAACTAATTATATCAGAGAAAGGCTAAAGAGGTTCAGAATGGAAGATTGCAAACCAGTTACCACTCCTATGCAAACCAATTTCAAGTTTAGCAAAGATGATGATTCAAAGTCTACAGACCAGAGTAATACATGTCAATGATTGGTAGCTTACTATATGTGGCAGCATCTAGACCATATGTAATGCAGGCAGATGGGCAAGTGTCATGATTTCAAGCAGCACCAAAGGAATCACATGTCTTAGCAGTGAAGAGGATTTTCAGATATCTCGAAGGAACATAAGAGTTTGGATTATGGTATTCAAAAGGAAAGGATCTATCACTTATTGCCTACACAAATGCAGATTGGGCAAGTTGCATTGATGACCGACGAAGCACCAGTGGAGAAGCATTCTACTTGGGTGAGTGTTTAGTATCTTGGCTAAGAAAGAAACAATCATCAATATCTTTATCTACAACAAAAGCAGAGTATATTGCAGCAACAAGATGTTGTACACATGTTCTATGGATGAAACAAATTCTGACAGATATACAGGTTGAGTATGATGAGCCCATTCCAATCTATTGTGATAATACAAGCGCCATTAGTGTCTCAAAGAACCTTATGATGCACTCCAAGACTAAAAACATTCCAATCAAGTATTAATTTCTACAGGAATAGGTTGCAGAGAAGAACATCAGAGTTGAATATGTGGGCACAATAGAACAAGTGGAAAACATCTTTACAAAACCGCTTCCATGGGAAGCCTTTGAGTGTCTTTACCAGAGACTCAAAATAATTTCTACTCCAAAATGATTTTTTTTTTATTGTTTATCTTATATGTCTTAGATTTACATGAGGAAGAACCATAAAGAGGACAGTTCAGGTCGGGAGATCAGTTTCAAGAAGAGTTCAGTCAAGGGGAGTATCCCCAATGACAGTTCATTTACGGCCTGGATTGAAAGATACATTTTCCATTGATGACAAAGGGGGAGAGATTTATCAGATGTTGAGCACAGAGGCATGGTTCCAGGGGGAGTGATGGCCATAAGAAGAGCATGAGTGATATGAATTCAGTATTGCATCTGAGTGTTTTCATCAATGCCAAAGGGGGATATTATTGATTAATTGGGTTGGTTGTCATTGATGTCAACCCTTGAAGAAAGTCTGGTAGCACAAAGGTTTGGGTAATGGACCCAAGTTTGTTTGATGGATAATGGTATGAGTTTTGATATATTTGCAGGTAAAACTATTCTAGATGGATAGTACATGTCATGCCATTTCCAGTGGTATGTGGAACGTCACATAGCTCCTCACGATTAGAGATTTATGGCCATGTGAAGTTGGAGAACCCTCATGAGTCATCTAGAAGCCCCAAAATGTAAAAGTAGTCAAAGTGTTTGCAAAGAAGAAATTATTTAAATAATAAAGTGAAGTGATGAGTGCACTATAATTCAAAGAGGATACAAAAGATATTGTTTAAATAATAAAGTTAATGGAAAACTTAATGATTATGGAAAGTGGTTAAGTTAAGTTGAAAGTGGTTATAAGTGGGTTAACCCTAAAATAAGAAAAGTGGGTTAAAATGGTTAGAAGGTAACCCATTGAGGAAGCTACATAAAAGTATAAATAAGAGGCAAGGGTCTTTCATTTCAAATCACACTTGAATATCATTGAATATCTATTTTTGTGAAAAGTTATTTGGGCAGGTATTATTGATAGAGAAAAAATGCAGCAGAAAACGTGTGGCAGGAAAAGTGTGGTAGAAAAAGTGCGGCAGAAAAAGTGTGGTAGGAAAAGTGTAGAAGAAAAAGTGCGGCAGAAAAATCGCAGCAAGAAAAGTGTGGTAGGAAAAGTGCAACAGAAAAACGGTAGTAGGAAAAGTGTGGTAGAAAAATTGCGACAGAAACATCGCAGCAACAATATGGTTGGGGTCTATTTATGAGAGATATGGCACATCTTGTTTGAGCTATGTTTTGTGAGCTAGGGTTTATCTCTTGAGATGATATTGGATGTTCAGTATTGTTGCATATATCATATTTGTTGAGGGATACAGTTGGTATTTTGTTGTTGGTATTTGGCATATGGATATTAGTATTTTGGTTGTGATGTGTTATTGAAGTTGTTGGTTTAACTTGAGGCTACATAACAGTAAGGTTGTGGCACATGGTTTGATGTAAGGTTTTATGGTATTTAGTTTATGGATAGAGTGATGAATTGTTAGATAACTTTTGATGGTTATATTGGTGTATGTCTTTTGTTATATGGTTGAGGTACATGTTGGGTACATGGTTGAGACAAGTAGTTGATGAGTTGGCACATACATGAGGTGTGTAGTTGATGCATGATTGGTACATACTTGGGTACATGGTTGAGAAAACTAGTTAATGAGTTGGCACATACATGAGGTGTATAGTTGATGATGTTGGTACATCTTGGTGAGTCATAGTTTATGTGTATTTGATGCATGATTGGTACATATTTTGGTGCATGGTTGATCCACTCGTTGATGATACAAATTGAGGTACAGGTTGGTGCATGGTTGATGCACTTGTTTATGGTATAGGTTGATTACAAGTTGTTTGGATAGGTTACTGCGACAGGTTATTTATACAGGTTTGATGCATGGTTGATGCATTTGTTTATGGTATAGGTTGAGGTACAGGTTGATGTATGGTACATGTTGGCACATGTTATTGGTACAGGTTGTTATAGGTTGATTATAGGTTGATTGGTATAGGTTTACAACAATATATCTCACAGTTATAGTGTGATAGTGGTTCCACCATTCTACTTCTCCATCAGGGCAGTTGGACGGGGAAAGGACAGGTGATTGTAGCCACCTTCCGATTGTAGCCGAAGAACATAGGGGGTTGTAGCTTCTTTCTGGTTGTAGCCAGAGAATTGGGGAGTTGGAGCTTCCCTCAAGTTGTAGCCTAAGAAACTAGGGGGTTGTAGCCTCCCTCTGGTTGTAGCTAGAGAATTGGGGAGTTGGATCTTCCCTCAGGTTGTAGCCTGAGAAACTAGGGGGTTGGAGCCTCCTTCTAGTTGCAGTTGGAAAACAATGGAAGTTGGTGCTTCCAATGAATGT
>CBVK0100005336.1:0-15508 GCA_900067695.1 Picea abies | reverse complement strand
CGCCTCCCTCGCGCCATCAGAGATGTGTATAAGAGACAGATATATAATATTACAATATAACTCGAGGGATCACACAACCACACGAAAACGACCACACAAGGGAGCACTAGGAAAAAAGATGAGCCAGAGGAGTTCACAAGATGGGATCCCAAACATAACCCAAGGCAAGTTCATAAGGTGGGTGCCCAAACGCAACTCAAGGCCAATTCAAAAAATGGACACCCAAATGCATGAAGAGCTATAACGAAAACGACCACACAAGGGAGCACTAGGAAAAAAGATGAGCCAGAGGATGGATAAGAACCGATTTTGGCTTGGAGGTACATTTTTTAATACGACCTCACCAAGGTTGGGCACTCGAACGCAATGCAAGGCGAGTTCGCAAGATGGGCGCCCAAACACAACTTAAGGCAAGTTATTTATTTTTATATTTCTTAGCACTGTTGTGTTTTTTTGATCTAGAGGATGGGGGTTTATATATGGGATTATCCCCCTATATCCATTAATAATGTCATAGCAATATCTTCAACTATATATTTAATTTCTATACATTGAGTCCCATGTTCTCCTTGCTCAATTCTCTTCACTATTGTTCTCTTCTTTTTAGTGCTAGTGCCAACCTTGTCCACACTCATTTTTATTTCTTATCTCTAATGTAGATTGTGTGTCCACATCTCTAATAATTTATAGGGTTGCAAACTATTCATCACTCAGTAATAGGATTCTATATCATGAAACCGTGTGTGGGTGTCTTTATAATTGATCACAAATGTGTAGTTTTACAATCCCATGATGGGATAGTTAGGCTAATGGTTTCCCTCGTATTTTGTATCATCTATTTGAGGCAATAGAGAAAAATGTGAAACACTTGTATGTTTTTTTTACATATCAAATGTGAGTAATACCTTGATTTATATAATAATATGGTGGACCCCTAAATTAGGATTTTCTACATTGACATCCTCGGCTTGAACCGAATGTTGTGGTCTATAACATTGTCTTAAATTGCCATGTTCCATGTTCATTGGATGTAATGGAAAGGATCCTTTTGGGTGTTGCAACAAAAGAGGCAACGAGGGTCAAAATTTTTTCCAAGATGATTTGAATGGGGCCAAAGTTTTTCCATTAGAAAGGATGTGCATAACAGATTCAATGGTTTAGGGGGATTTCCCAATTTATTGGAATGTAAAGGGGGGGATTTCCCAATTTATTGGAATGTAAAGGCCAAGCCTTGGCCATATTTGTTTGCAATCTTCACAATTGGTGGTTTCAAGGTTTGCTTCTATTGATGCGCTAAGCTCTTGGGATCGATCAACTCTGGTCCTTCTCACTGAGATTGTCATCTTGGAAACCTTTTGAGCTTTAAAAGGTGGTCTTTTTGGTGAGCCACATATGAAATGCAGACCATATGTAGAGTTTTGTATGTGTTATTTTATGTCTTGTTTTAATTTTATGTGTTATGCGTAGTTTTGTATTTTATTTTATGGTAAGCGACCTCTCTCAACATTTCATTCATAACTTTTTCTACAAGAAGCAAAATCAAATTTTTTTGAAGATCCATATGAGGTATCAAATGACTGTTGTAAGTAAGGACTTCTCGCCTAATGAGCATCCATATTCACTGGGAACAAATCAAATACTCCACTAAATTAGGGTTTATGTTTTACATGATGAATTCACAGGTCACTGTTTCTGCCATGTCTAGTCCTAGTACAATTTCCTTGTAAAATTTGTATAATAAGATATTTGGAGAATGATAATTTTGAAGGTGCTAGGCCTATTCCTACACACCACGACCATATCACCTCTCATTGATAGTCCGTGTATTTTGAACTAAAATTCATGGTGGGGCTAATGGGGCTCTTAGGAATTATAAAAGAAAGGATCAACATGGGCACCAAATGGAAAAAACAGGTGTTAACTAGACCAACCCATGACAGGTAGGCACTAAATGACTGGGAACAAATCAAATACTCCACTAAATTAGGGTTTATGTTTTACATGATGAATTGATGATGGAAGAAAGTGGGTGTGCGAGTCAAATTTGAGTCTAGAAACCCTCCCAAATTGTTAAGGCATGAAAATAGTCTATCCATGTCAAATTTCAATGCATTCAGAAACAATTTGAAAAAATTTCAACGTTGGCCCCATTCATAGGTCACTTCTCGCCTAATGAGCATCCATATTCACTGGGAACAAATCGAATACTCCACTAAATTGGGGTTTATGTTTTACATGATGAATTTATGATGGCCATGAAAAAATCCCTTTATACCTTTTTGCCAAAATTCCAAGAATACCTAACCTTATTTGTCTTTTTGTGTAGGTACTAGCTCGAGGCGTAGGAAGTTGGAAATAGAACTTGTCTTTCGGGCTAAGTTCTTTAAGTCAAGTCAACTTTGTTTTCATGAGATTCTCTTGGTTTAGAGAATAGTTCATTCTCTACTAAACAAGGGCAACCACATGAAGGTGTAATCTCTAATTATGCCCCCCCTGCCCCCCCACATCACTCTCAATTTCCCCATACCCAATTTGAAATAATAAAGAACATGTAAAATACTGTATTATACAAAATAAAAACATATAAAGATCATCATATAAAACACATAACTCTATATATCATTCATATTCTTCTTCATCAAACTCAACATCGTCAATATCATCTTCATCATGAACATTTTCATTTTCCCAATACCTAATCTATCTAGATTCAACAACTATAATTAAAAACGACACGAAGATTACATGAAAGAAAAACAACATAAGAGATCTATAGTACAAATTAAAGTGCTTAATGAAACTAACTCACCATATGTAGGCATGTCATTGATCTTCTTCTTCATCCAACTCATCATATTCTGTATCATTGTCCGGTATTTCAAAATCATCGTCGAATGGATTGACCATATCAACATCATCATCAATACTGTCATAATTTTCCATAATATCATCATCAGATATAGCGTCATAGAGAACATTATCATCTACATCATATGGTTGATCAACTTCTTTGACTTCGTCATCTAACGATACACGGTATACCTCCTCATGTTCCTCTGTATCACCTTCTAGTTCTTGAATATCATCTTCTTCCAATACATTATACTTTACAGGCCTTCCTCTTGGATCATATCTAACAACAAACGACCAACTTGGTTTACCGAGAACCTCACAATAGAATACCTGTTCACATTGGATTGGAAGAACATAACTTTCTAGACCCGACTCAAATGTCCTTGTATTAACCATGGTAAAACCATTGTCATGCTGAATAACAATTCTTTCAGAATTACGTTCATTTATCCATAAACGATACCATTTGACTTCAAACAGAATTATCTTGAAGGATTTGAAGTCACACTCGATTATATCATCCAAATATCCATAATATCTATTTTCTGTTAGTCTTGGATGTTTGTCACTTCTAGAAGAAACATTAGTGACTTGAAACACTATAGTTATCCCTGAATCGACGGTTTTCTTCGTGTCATCCACCCTTTTGACACAAAATTTTTGACCATTATACCACATAGCTTTGTGGTGCTTCAATTTCAATATTCGCGATAAGTACAAAATAAATTAATAATTAATAAACGTATTTAAACTTAATAAATATTAAAAAATAATACATATTTAACATTTTGTATAATAACAGAAAGTGCGGGTAAAATTTTATATGCTTACCTGTTTATATTTTAAACCATATGCTAAATCAATCTCTCTTTTCATGTGCCTCTTTAAAATAACAAGCTCTCTTTTCTTGTCTGGAGTTGACATTGTAATTACCTATTACAACAAATCCATTGAAACATTATAAGTACAATACACAAATCTATTCAAATAATTTGGTATATTTTTAGATATTTGTAATGAAAATTATACAGCATGTTAAGAAAAATTAAGGGACAAAGAATGAAACCTAAAATCATGAAACATTAATAAGAGGAGGTGGATCACCCCTAACCCTTATTTCCATAGTCGTTATCCCTCATAACTCTATATGTAACTACTAACACCTAATGCATATAACCCCTATCACCTATAGACCCTTAAATTATTAACCCCTAATATAACCTTAACTCACTAGAAACTCTAAACCTTGTGACAATTAATCCATAACCCCTAAAACTTATCGTGTAGTCTAAACATTCAACTTTTTGGAGTTTTATGGGCATATTTTCTGATGTTTTTTTACTGAAATCTGACCAAAATTTGTTGGAACTCCATATTTGATTAATTGAATCTATATAATTCGAGTGCCCTAAAGGTTTTTCATGGTGTTGCATCTATTTATGCATTCAAAAATGCAATTTAAACAACCAAAAATGGAGATTTCACCAAGATCTATTTCATCGGATTCCGGTGAAAAAGTTCAAAAAGTTGAATGTTTAGACAATGCCAAAACTTATAGCTTTTATATTTAACCCTTAATTTCTAAGACTTCTAACCCATAACACCTAATACACATAAATTTCACCCATTTAAGACATGATTCTTAACCTCTATAATCCCTATTCCATAACATTATAACCCATAAACAATATAATATGTCATTGATATCTAACCTATAACATCTAATCCATTTAACTTTCTCACCCTCAATGACTATAACCCTTAAAATAAACATTATAACCATTAATGATATTGATAAATCCTAAGCCTTATCATCAATTAATCCCTTTGGCCCCTATTGCCCTAAATCCTTGTAACCTTAAGGTACAAAAACCTTAACACTTATATATATATATATATATATATCACCTATAATTTATAACCCCTATCTTTCGTAGTCCATATAGAACCTAAGATTTGTAATCAATTTAATCCCTAACCCCTATAATGTTTAATTTCTTACACATATAAACGTTAACACCTAAATATTATAAATTATATCACATCTATTCTCTACAAACCATAATACAACACATAACTTTGATAACCTTCTTCATATATACCTTATAATTCATAACCCCCTATAACCCCTTACCCCAAACATTTATCGATCCTAGGTCTTAAAACATATAGCTCATATATCCTCTTTAATATGATAACACATATTTGTTAATTCTATAAGTTGTCATCTCTAACTCGGAATACATGAACTTATAAACCATAAACCTTATAACTATTGTAACCCTTAAACTTTACTAAACCTAACATTGATCCCTTCCAAGCCATAAAAAATAGCTATTATAACCTTTAATCCTTATAACTCATAACTCCTAACACTTAAAACCCTAACCCCTTTAACCCTTACCGATATTACCCTATTCGTAAGACACTAAATCGATATAATACATATTCATAAAACACTAACCCCTTACTACCATGGAATCTAACCCCTCACCCATATAACCCATTACACATGTATCACCTAATTATTAACAACTATAACCCCTATAAGTCCAAACATGTATACTCTTTAAGTCCTTTAACTAATATCACCCCTAACCTCCCTAACCTCCCTACCCATAACTCATGTAAGCACTTAACCATTAATCTCTACTCTTTATAATATTTATAACCCATAACACCTCATCTAGTTTATAATTCATTTAACTTTTAATAGTTATAACCTATTATTTCTAAATACCTATAACGCCTTCATCACTTAAATACTAAAACCCTAGCATATATAACCCCTAAGAATTATCCCCTATAACCCCTAAATATTTGTATGTATTACCATTAACCCTTAACACATATATCTTTTATCCATAATTAACACCTATAACCTCTTCCTCTAAACCCTTATAAGGAGTGAAAATAAACCATAAAATAGTTCAATAGTACCAAATTACTAAATCACATAGAAAATTTTTAAGTACTGACCTTCAAAATCTCAGCTATGTAGAGTCTGATCAATTCAATGTTTCTCTTCTTGAAAGAGAATTGAAATCAAGATTTCATAAAAAACCAGAACACCATTGCATCAGAACACCTGAATGATTTTTGCAACTGTAGAAAATGATTGTCATAACTATAGCAAAATTTCCGTAACTGATATATATATATATATATATATGATTGATTTTCCATAAATGACCGTTTGATTCTCACACGTGCCATTGTTGGTCGCTCTAGCGACTAACTACCAGTTAGTCGCTAGAGCGACCAACCTGAAATGTTAGTCGCTAGAGCGACCAACATTTGGACCCCGAAATATAGTACAAAAAAAAGTATATTTAGTACAAAAAAAAGTATATTTAGTACAAAAAAAGAAAAAAAAAATACGACAAAATTCTAAACCGTCATAATATTTCGTCGTAATTTGCACCCAATGTAGTAGTGAATAACCCATTTTCACATTTGATTTCGAGTCATGTCAATGCTAAATAGAATACCAATATACTTGGTGATTTACCCCCTTTGAACCCATTTCCATTAGGAAGGAATCCACCCTGGGTGATCGTCTAATCCAATAAGTATCATATAGGTTTTCTCCTCTTGTAGTATCTCTTTAGAATATTTACAAAAGGTGTTCATAAGCATAGTGGGAGTTGATTAAACATTACTGGAGAAGGCCAATAACTTTACCTTAGTAAACTACCTTTTATAATAGATAACCCAAGACATCAGATGTGAGAACATATAAATCAGGGGCTATAGGGTAGACTTGCATCATTGATCTGCTAAGAGGAATAAGATAAGTAAGGGATCTATTAACACACACAATAACCAAAGCATTGGAAAATAGAATATTGACATAATATATGAACGTTTACCCAAAGCCTAGCCACTCAAGCATGTGGAGAATGAATTTCCACTCCAACTTGTCATAGGCCTTGTAATAGTCCAACATTAGACACATTCCTTTAAAACCTCTCTCTTTGGCCAGAAAAAAATCCAAACATTCAACGATGGAAATAACTCACAAAATTCTCTTCCCGATAGTATTTCAAATACAAAAATCTTCCATTATATAAAGATAAATCTAGATCTTGATGTAAACATTGGCAAATTTCAGTTTGATGATATGAGAGATAATTTTTCGAGCATGATCGACTTGGAAGCCTAATTTTGTCTAATGAATATGAGCTTGAAAATTGGAAACCTAATCATGATCTCCTTGCTAACAAATATAACCATATGGTATCATAGTTCTATAATCCACCTTGTCTTAAATATGATAAATACTCTTAGGTAATTACTCTTGGTAGTCCAAAAAACGTTTTGGACTCTTATACCATTGGTCATCATGATTTTATTTATGATGATCCCTTAGGAATCTACCATTTGGATGACATTTGCTTCCCAGAAGAAAGTGAGAAGATGCCTAAAGTTCTCAATGATGGATCTAATCAACTTTGAGTTTCCCCAAAAGATAGTTTGCTAAATATTGGTTCACACTTATCATTAGCTAATTCAATACATCTTGATACCTTTTTATACAAGAAGGATGTTAAGGATTTTTTTTTTTAGCTTAAGGTTGTTTCGGTGGAAGCTCTAATTTTTTCAACCCCATCATAACCCAAAAAATCACTCCCTTTGACCTAAGTTGTCCTCTAGTTTATGATGGTTATCTTGAGTCTTGCACTAAAGAGAGGATATTCTCTAACCATGTTATTCTAATTGAGATAGATAGCCATACTACTTAGCTTCCATCTTGTACCAAAGGAGGAAAATTGTATCGTTGAAGCACTTTATGGATTTTCATGATCAACATGCAAGGATCTTTAGGATGGATGGACAATACATGCTCCATGATCTGTAAAAATGCCTAGAAAAAAGGAGGCATAGTACAACAACACTATTTATGTTTGGCCTTATTCTAGGAGGACCCCTAGCAATAGATGCATGAAGTAACACTTCATCAATCCCTACAAGAATACAAGGTTTCTTTCACTCAATATAAATGGACTCGTATCTACCATTACTAGATGCAAGGCGAGAACATGACAAGTAATAAACAAATGATATATCTCAATAAATTATCACATAGTAAACCCTGCATTAATAAATAATCACATAAAAATTCATAAAACATTAAACATAACTAGAATTGATGGCTATATAAACTATGTTGAAAAGAGAAATCACACCTGATTTGATGAACTGGTCGACAGTATAGTTGGAATGGTTGACCCTGCGTGTTTCTCTTAAGCTGTATGACCCTCTATTAGTCTTGATCTTCCTTCAATCGACGAAGAAATATCTTAAAGTACCTGCCAAAATCATTCAACCTCCATAAATATCTAAAAATCAATACAAGTCATATTTGTAGCGCATTATTTACTCTAAGATGCATTTTTACGAGAGTGTCAGAACATACCTGAATGAGCTCCTCTTGGTTTCAAGAATAATTTATTGGAGCCACGCGTCTAATATTTGATCAAACTGCCTCCCTTGATTTGAAGTAGCAGCAACAAAGTCAACATTGACTTTGTTGTTGCTCTGTTGGATCGAGGGAGGTTTTCTCCAAGAATAAACGGCTCCAATAAATTATTCACTACTGAAGAGGGCCAACCACATGAAGGTGGAAACTCTTATGGACCCTCCCCCCCCTCACATCACTCTCAATTCCCCAATACCTAGCATATAAATCTATTGAAATATTTACAAAAAAAACAAACATATATACATACCAATATTCAAAACTATTTACAATGAAATAAAATGTTTCCTTTATCCATTTGGAGTGAGCTCAATTCTCCTAAGATCAAAGTAACAACTATTCCACAACATCATACACTACACTAAAGCACTTAACATCTAAAAACTAGAGAATGGAAATTGATGCGAAGAGAGGCTTTATTCTATTCCATCATTTGATTTGGTTGGAGTATTAAAATGTACCTATAAACATCATATAACTCATCCCACTTTGATATATAAGTGAAAACATAATATTTTTCCAATATTTAATCATAAACTCACTCAAAATACTAAAATTAATTCTTTGGAAAATAATAGGTCTAAACTCATATGTAATCATGAAAATGGTCTTAATGTTAGGCTGCGGGAAAGTAGAATATGGTGAAAAGTGAAGTAAAATGTTGGTAAAAGAATGGTATTTTGGCGACCCAACAAGAAAAAATAAATATTTCATAGAAAATAGATTTTATATTAAATTTTTATTAAAATATTCATGTACATAATCATTTATTACTGTTAGCTGGCCTCTTCTTCTTAGCTCTATAGTTCCTAAGAATTTCATCAATATCTACGTCTTCGTTCTCTGGGCGCTCTTCAAAATTTGATTGTGATTGCGTCCTCTCACGCAGAGCACGCCTAGTCGCAGGGTAATCATGGGGCAATGGAGGCTGCTGTGATGAGGCATCACCTACTAAAGAAAAAAAATACAAAATTTAGATGGCCAATTTTTAAATATCACTGAACTAGTTCAATAATATTAAAAAAAACACTTGCAATGTCATTATTTACCTAGTGCACTGGTTGACACCGTTGGAATGGTTTCCCCTGTGTGCTCCTCTTCAAATGTATGACCCTCAAGTACAACATTCTCTGCCATTGAGAACACAAATCTTATAAGGACAATCATAAATGTATAAGTAAAAAAAAATAGAAGTACAAAATGTATAACTACAAAATTATTAAGTATATGATTAAAATACAACCATATTACCATCATGTTCCAACTCGGTCGTAGCACCATCGTGGGGCTGCACCCCCATGGAATATTAGGATTGCATGAGAGAACCATCTTCTGGTTGCAAACTGCTATCAACACAATGCTCTCCAATACTAGTGTGTTCGTTGACAATGTTGCTCTCCTGATTAAAACAAAGTTGTAAAACATTAAATTTATCGATGATATCCAACATGACTGTATTATATAAACAATAAAGGTTAGTGTGGATTGAATTTTATTTACCTTATCCTGCAAAGTGGTTCTTGGTAACTACCCCAAGCTTTTTCGATGTTCAACTACAAATTTAGAGCCATACTTGTAACCAAGCTGGAGGTCTTCCTCTGTGGTTTCAATACTAAACTCGTCACCCTACATTTCATAAGAGTATGTGTTTTTAATGTTATTCACTGCAATTACCTAAAATTTTTAAGGCGATACAAATAAGATATTTAGGTACTTACAATTCGTGATTGCAACTTCAAGTATCTGCACTGGCCTAGTTTGTGCTGGCCACATTTGGAAAGCCTTGCTTTTGTTGCCTTTGACGTATCAGTCAACCTATCATCAAAAGTTTCAAGTATGTTAATATATACCACAATTTTATTTACATCTGAAAAAAATTGAAGGTATTGAATTGAAATTGTAATTTACCTTCTCGAACCAGAGGGTGTTTTTCCTTCATCTGTCAATTTCTTCTCTTTTGCGTCCTCAATGAGGGCCTTCCATTCCCTCTCTGGAATCATCATAGGATGCTCATACCTATCATTTTGTTTCAAGTTCTTCCTATATGTTTCTCGTGTATATTTTAAATATTGGCCAACTACGGCGATGGCCGAGGTCTTATTAAATGTGTCTACACCAAAAAGGCTTTCGAGATAATCCATCAATTCTTTTTTGAGGTTGGAATTCTAGAAATTCCACCTCTCCTGTACGATGGGCCCAACAATTAGCAACGCTTTATTCTCCAAGGACCTATAAAAATCATTATTCCCTACACACAAAATGATTATATGATTATTAATTTAAAAACAATAATTTAGATGATTTATATTTGTCTACATAGAGAACATGAAACAATTGAAATTTTAAAAATTACCTAGGACTTTAACTTGCTTTAATGGAAGGCCTTCCTCATTGACCATAAATGTGCCCTTAAGGTTCCCTGCATTGGTCACACATCTTGATTTAGGAAAATCAACCATATAGTTGGTCAAATCATCGACCTCATCTTCGTCACCACCTCCAGAGCCTACTTGTGTGGCCGCTTCCTCGGTGTGCGTGTCATGGCTCCCACCTAATGCTGTGGAAGGTGGAGATCTGAATAGCTGCGTCCCGATAGCTTTATGAGGGCTTGCGTCAGGACCTTGTGGAGTCTGTGCAATGCCACTACTACTGACACCATGCATGTCAGTGTCAACAAGATCCAAAAATCTCTATATAAGAAAGAAAACATTTTTTCGTTTAGATAATTTAAAAGTTAAAAATAAAGCTTTAATAATTGATCTTATGGCATAAAAATAAAGCTTTAATAATTGATCTTATGGCATAAAAATAAAACCACTTGAAATTATGGTTATTACCTTATATGTATTAAGCCTTGTCATAACTTCTTTGATCCTTTCTTCGACCTTAGGATTTTGATCTAGAATATCTAACAAGTGATCTAATTCCTTGTTTGCTTTATTGATATTTTTTCTAATTAAAACCATAGGGTCGGGGGATTCATACAAATCCCTTTTGCCGAGTGAATCATAATTAGCATCATGTCCTGCTGACTACATATTCAAAAAAATAAATGATAATTCAGTTATGTCAAAAAAAAAAATAACTGATCGCCACAAAAATAAAATGCACATTAAATGCAATTCAAAAATTGTTGTTTGCTTACTTGTTCTGAGGCCGCTTTTGATTTACCACGATCAACTTGCCAAATTACAGTAAAATTAGAACTGTGATCATTATCATGAGAAATAAATTCAAATATATGAGAAATGATCCCTCTTTATTGACATCCAAGGAGGAATGTTATTGTTGATAACAAAAATAGGCCACACTGAGTAAACAAACCGAAGCTGTCCAAATGGATTAACACCGTAAAGAACATAATGAAAATCATAAAATATAAGAGTCATTGCTTACAGGTTAGGTAAATTAGTATACATACCATCCCCATAATAGCAACATCTGTATCTATTCGATTCAAATTGTAATCAATCAATAACTCTTCCCCTACAACTATTGATTTTATTGTACATATGAATACACAGTTTCCTTCACGCCCCTTAAATATGCAATTGGGTTTCTTGTTTGTGGTTGCGGGTCGTGTACTGTTTATAAACCCTACAATATTCCCCATTGATTTTTGCCTTCCGTCAATATAGATAGTTGCTCCTTTATTTTGATCATTGTCTTTTAGTTATATATAATTTGCAACCAAACCATATCTTTGCATACTTTTTGTATATTGGACTATTCGTATCCAATATTTGTAGATATAATAGGGTCTGACGTACTCCATCAATTCAATTAATCCGTCATAAAAAACGTTTATGCCATCCATGGAAAATAGCCCCAAACCATGTAATGACGATGGAGTCGGTATATCCTTTCGTTTACACAAAAATCAATGTTTATTTCGGGAAGATCCTTGGGTACCCATCGTTTCACTATATGTTTGTACCTCAAGGCCACCTCGATGTCGTCTATGCTCTCATGATCATAAGAACATGACCCCCCTTTCACAAGAAAAAATTCCATGTGTCTATGGAATTTTCTTCTGATATTCTCACCTCTAGTTAATCTCCTCTCATTAGTCCTAATCTCCTCTCATTAGTCCTACTAAATGTCTCAGTTAACTCTATTCTACTTGAACTTACCTCACTCAATGAATATAGATCTGAAAAATACATGTTTTCTTGTACGTCCTATAACACCATTAATGACATAAATAGTCAGTCAATCAAGATGTAACACTAGTTCATTACTAGTATCCCGTTGGTATCACAATAAGCTCATAATGATTACCATAGTGTTACTCTTTCACAATTGTATTATGCTCTATTACTATTGGTATGCTATCTAGGCATTATAAGGGCATGTTTGGAGTCAAATGACACATGCCAACAAGTGGCGGTAATAGGACATGATGCTATTTGGAATACCCCAGAACTGATGCCATTAGGCACAGACTCAATCCTAAGGCCAACTAAGGAGAACAAATAACACACGCTAATTAATCTAGGAGTCAATCATGCAAACAAACCAACTTTGTACTAGGAATAGACCATCTTTATTTGCAAATTCTTCATGTAACATATTTCATTGACTTATTGTGATCTTGGTCTCTCTTGGAAGTACTTTCATTGACAATGCCAATGCTCTTTTCTCCTTTATTCGACCAACCTACTTTAGTGGATTCCTAATGAAGATGGAAGAGGGTGATTCAATCCCAAACAACTTGTTGAAATTGAAAAGGCATCCATGGTCAGTTGTTAACAATTGCTGGAGATGTAGATAAGATAAGATAATGTTATTAATGTCCAACAAATGACCATAAAAGTAGGTCAATGGGACTAAAAGATACATCCAATGTCAATACCATGTGGGAACATAGAAGAAACTCCTAGATAATGTTGAAAGCTAGAAAGGGAAAGAAAATCCACCTAAGGACTTATAATCTAGATGTCCAAGAAGAAACCTAGTTTCCTTTTCAATAAGATGCACTAAGAAAAGTTGCCTTATCTAAAGAGGATTGAACAAAAGAGGACATACAACCAATTTAAAACTAAACTCTTAGGTTATAAATCAATATTGGAAATATCTGTCAAATGTGAGCTCAACCACTAATGATTATGATTGGTACCAAGGTACCAAGTGTGAATAAATAAAAGACACTATATTTATAATATTGTTTTCCAAGGATAGACCTGGTACTATTTCATTGTGTCATAGGTGCTTGCTAGATTTTTGGTGTCAATGTGGTGGGTGCAGGGCTTGGTTGTGGTTGTGACACCACAATCACTAGTGGAGGCACAAGAAGGGAAATAGTGCATGCCTATGTTTTACTCTAACATTGGCATAAGGGTATTCCCAAGGTCCACACCTAGGTACTAAGAGAATACGCGCAAAAGAACTAGGTGCAAATAGGTATGCAAATGAAGTGTGAGAGTTGATGCAGGTGTGCAGGTGTAGGCTCGATTTAGGGCCAAGTTGACTTGGTTTGGTGAACCCATGGATGTTGAGAGAAGTTTTGAAGGGGTTTTTGAAGGGGTTTCTCTAGAGTTTCGAAGGGGTTTTGAAGGGGTTTTCAAAAGGGGTTTATCTATAGTTTCAAAGGGGTTTTCGAAAAGGTTTTCTCTAGTTAAAGAGATTTTCATTTGTTGAGAAGAATTGTGCATGTTTTCTAGTCCCTAGGGTTACAAATGTTCAAATTGGCCTCAAGATAAATATTCAGATTGGTAGGACAAAAACACTTCACACAAAATAAAACATAGGATAAAGGATAATTCAAGTTTATGCCCAATTTGAATTCGAGTGTGCATAGGTAATCACCATCCTTTCCCTCTCCCTCAGTCTCGGCATCGCCTGATCAATTTCACAGATACTTTCACTCTCCCTCAGTCTCGATGTCATCTGATCAATTTCACAGATGTCCCTCGACGGTCTCGTGCACAGGTGCAACTATTTCCCTCCCCTTGATCTCAGAATTGCCTGATCTCGACAGTCTCTTGCAGGTGCAACTATTTCCCTCCCCTCAGATCTCGAAATTGCCTAATCTCGACAGTCTCACATGTAGGTACATGTATAATTAAAAAGAATAGTAGAGTGTGAATGGGACCGCACGGTTCTCAGTTTGGTTTTGTTGCGTATAGTTATGTTATAACATATATGTAACAACATATATCACATGTATGTTACATATATGTTATAACATACATGTGATATATGTTATAAAATTACGTTATATATGTTATACATAAGAGGTAGTGGTTTAAAGGTTATAGTGTTTAATAATTTTAATGATTCAAGGTTATAGTTTTTACAAGGGTTAGGGGTTAGGTATTAGGTATTATAAGGGTTTAATGTTATAGGGGTCAAGGGTTATAGACATTAGGTTTTAGGCATTAAATTCAAGCATCATTATAAGTGTTAGGAGTTATACAATTATAAATGTTTGAGAGTTAGAATCTAGAGTTTCTAAGGGTTACATGCTATACATGTTAGGGGTTGGGTAGGAGTTAGCCGTTAGGAATTATACCTATTATAGGTTAGGGGTTATAAGAGTTATAAGGGACAATTATTATGGGTTGGAGTTTATGTTAGTGTTGAGTATCAGTTTTGACACCTTTATTACCCTATATTTCCCTCTATCTGAGCCTATTTTACCTATGCTATGTGTATATAATTGACTGTTTCCTCCACAAATACACTTGATGACCTTGCCAATATGCATAGAGAGGTAACTCATGATTAAGGAATGATTTGTTTATTTTTTGAGTTAATTCAATTAAATGCTTGATTATGTATAATCCTAATCACTTTGACTCTTAAGCAGCTTGAACTGGTACCTCACTATTCCGGTACTACAATTATAGATTCATCCGGTACCAGCTCTGTGCTTCATCCAGTACCGTCTCTCCACCTCTTCCGGTACCAGCTCTGCGCTTCATCCAATACCATCTCTCCACCTCTTCCAGTACCAGCTCTGCGCTTCATCCAATACCATCTCTCCACCTCTTCCAGTACCATCTCCATCGAGTATCAACTCTACGCTTCATCTGGTACTAGCTCTCCGCCTCTTCCGGTACCAGCTTCATCCGGTACCAGATTACACCTATTTTGGTACTAGCTCCATCTGGTACTACCATCGCAATGGTCCAGTACCCATAGTCATGACTGTGTTCAGCTAAGACCGGA